>JAKOGI010000443.1:60000-77500 GCA_029747015.1 Carnegiea gigantea | reverse complement strand
AAAATAAAAACCCCAGCGTATGGAAAATTCAAACCAATAGTGGGGGATCGCACCCCCGAGGAGGTGGATCCTTACAATAGCTAACATGTAGAGCAACACAATCAACAACATCTTTGTTCATTCATGCCCATCAGAAATGGGTATCAAGATCATGATATGGTTTTGTGCTCCCATGGTGAGTGGCAAGTGTTGAGTTATATTGCAACACCCTATTATTTAATAGTGCTTAATTACCCTTAATGTGACATCGACCATATGGTTATGATACTAATTGGAGCCGTGAGTTGCATATTTTATTATATCATATGAAAGGAATGCTTGATTTGAGAAATTAAGGAATTGTAGAATTTTCTTGAAAGGATATTTAGTTGTAAGTAAATATGTAAAGGAATACATTTGCTTGTAAGTATGCATTTGCCCCTAAATATTTGGGAAATTAACCAAACTGATTTAACTTCCTAGTAATTATAGAGATAAATTATGTGATAAAGCAAAGGTAGAAAATTAGCAGAAGCCAAACGTATGGTCAAATTTTGACCATAGGTGATAAAGAAGCTTAAGGATAGGATTAAAATTAAATTTGATTTGACTAAGCAATTTATTAAAGAATAATAATTTATTAAGAAAACAAAAATGAAAAGAGCCAAAATTCCATCACGAAGTGGTAAAAGAGTCAATTCGGGGAAGTCGGTGAAGAGGAAGAGAAGAAAGCGTCAAAATAATTCATGTAACTCCCTTGTTCCCTTTCTTTACTTCTCCTCCTTTTCCCGAAACCGGTGACGCCCCCTGATGCTCCTACCACTGGTATATGGGGCCTCTGCCATTGTGAGAGGCTGCCATCACCGGTCTCTGCCACATGATTTCAGCAGCATTACGTACGGCTTCCACCCCTTGTTTCTCCCCTAGCCGTTTCTCTATTTCTGCAGGGCAAAGCTACCCCCTGGCCGTCCAACCCGTAGCATCATCTTCTCCCTTGGGTCACCGATGGATGCTGCTAGGCACCCCTACCAACTGTCACCTTTGTCACTCTCTAGTTCCATCCACTTCAGCCTCCAACTCCATACAAAGGCAACCCCTTTTACCCCCTTTCACTAGATTTAAATTGTAGATTTCTAGTTTAATTAAGTAGGGTTCACATGTTGGATTCTGAAATACTTGAATTATGTGGCTGTAAATGAGCAATTTCAAGTGAATTTGTTTTGATGGATTGTCTAAAAGTGGTGATGTAGATTAAGGGAAGCTAAAGCAGGTTCATGCCCTTTTGTACAGAAAAGTCTTCGTGGGTACTTATTTTGGAGAATTAAAATTGAGTAATATAGATTTGATGTGGATATGCTAGAATGAATGAAATGCTCGATACAATCGGAAGGTGGGAAAGAGATTGAAATGATTGTGACAATCACGGGATAATTTTGTTTGAGTGGTAATGCAATTTATGCAATTGATTAGGCTGAGCTGGCTATTTATATAGTCATGGTGAATCTACTTGAGATGTATCTCTGCGTATGCGTGTGCATGTCCATGTGTATGTGTACATGCATATATCATAAGGGTCAATTGAATTAAATTTTGTTAACGTTAATAAGTACTTTATGGCAATGGTAAATAACAGGATAAGATCCTTTTACAGTGACAACGCTCCCAGGATAAAGCTTCGGGCACTGCCTTGGAAAGGTCAACAAGGCAATGGCACAGTATGTTGTGGACCCAAAATATCCTTTCCATAACCAAGCCACCATCGCTTAATGCCTTTTTAGTGGTCTTCTAGAGGAAGAGCAGTGGCTCTACTTTCGGCGAAAATATCGTAATTTCATTGAGATTAGAAACCAAGGAGAGCATGCTGATCATTTGGATAAAAACGGATACCTATGGATTTGTGTACTGTAGGACCTAGGTCTTAGAGACACAACTGATAGGACTGGCACTTCTATTGCTTGGTTTCAGGGTGCTTTCCCTAAGTTGACACCATCTGGGAACCCTCAAAACCCTTCCCCAGCTCATGAGCCTCCCGTAGGAGTAGACTTCCTTTGCCAACAGCAACCAGCACTGGAGTCACTAGTAGATGTTGAGGGATACGAGTCTGGCCCATTCGATATCTAGGATGCTGATGGTAGCTATGCTATTTAGGGAAGAATAAATAATAATAAGGGCCTGCTCTATTTCACGATAAGATATAGTTGTAAGTTGTAAGAAAATATAAGGAATTGTAAGAACCTGTGAGGACCTGTAAGGACTTGTAAGAAGATGTAAGGAGCTGTAAGAATATGTAAGAAACTGTAAGAAAATGTAAGGAGCTGCAAGAAGATGTAAGAAGCTGTAAGGAGCTGTAAGGATAGATGTAAGGAGTTGTTGTATAATTGAAAAATTATATAGTATAATTCATGACAATTCTAATATATTAGCCATATTTACAACTAAAATTTGATACCATCAGTAAACAAAATATTTCTTAATATAATTCAAATGAAATATATTTGTTTTACAATGAACGTTTTGGATGAGAAACAACAATATTAAAATAATAAACTTATTGAAAATAAACCATTAACTAATTTAATTACACAACAATAAAATATATTAAGCACCATAAATTTTGTTAATAAAATTTTGCACACTTGAGCTGTTTTTTTATATTTACATTAGTCTAATCCAATGAGCAACGTATAACCAAAAAAAACAAATTGTTTTTGAGAAAATTGAATACAACTCTTAAAATAAAATCCTATTTTAAGTAAGCAATTTTAAATGTAAATGTATGGCCAATATTGTTACCAAGAAATTTTATAAATAAACCCTTAAAACATTATTCAGCAACGCTTAACATACGAAAATTATCTCTTGCTGTATTCTGCACAATTTTATTATTCTACATAACAAATGCATATCAATGTCAGCAAGGAAACAAATTTGGAACGACCTCCAAATGTTCAATTGTATAATGATAGCAACAAAATTGCCATGGATAAATTTAGAGATGAAATGGGATGAAATAGTTGTAATGCTTTCCTCGTATATAGTTTGATAGTTTTCATATATTCTTCAGACTTAAACATGAACAAAAGCTTTATATTATAATCTTAAAAGTATGGTCACCTATGCCATCTATAATAACATATGTTGTTCACTGCAAAACTCAAATATAATTTATGTCATTATATTATGTTTTGATGTTTAGGTAAATGTTGTGTTCATAAGATATTTACAAATTTTGTATAATGGTAGCATAATAAAAAAAATATACATATTTTTGTAACAATGTTATAGAAAATCTATATAGGATGTAAGAACATATAAAAACATGTAAGGAGATGTAAGAATATGTAAGAATATATAAGGAGATGTAAAAACATGTAAGGAGATGCAAGAAGATGTAAGAAGATATGAGGATTATGTTAAGGATGTAAGGAGCTGCAACAAGATGTAAACTCTTAGCTAAATCCTAAAAAATGTGAAATAAAATAGGCCAAAGTCTAGTTACTCCACCAGTGTTGTTAGTGTGATCAATGTTCCTGATTCTCCAAATGTTGTTGTGATAAGTCCTCATGAGGCCTAAGGGGAAAGAGATATGGCGCAGAAGTTCAACAAAGGATGGATGACCAAGTTGAGGAAGGCTTCTTAAGCTCTGAATGTAAAACATGAGTCAAGGAGTGTTAGCTTTAACTTGTGGCCGAACATGAGTCTCAAAGGTTAGGCAACAATTTATTAAAAGGAAGTTTACTTATTCAAAAATCTATTTCTTGACATTTATGAAAGAAAATTATACAACTAGGACATAATGGATCCAAAAAGTTAAAAAACAAATCAACAAGTTATGGCACTTTGTTACGAGAAAAATTGCCAAATAAATTTAATCTAGTCAAAATGATTTTTAAACTTGACTGTGCCGTACCTCATAGAAAATTAGGAATTACAAACCTTAAAAAATCAAATCTTTTTAAAGGATGGTTGATAGGCCGCAAGTGCATGGTGACATTGTAACAAATCAAGGCCGTCTTCCACAAGGACTAGGTCAAGCTATCGGGCTCTGTTCCCCCAACATAGGCTAAGCAAATTGAAAATTGAGATTAAAATCAAACTAATCTACTCTCTAATCTAATGGAATAATATTCGAGCAATTAAGTTAACCAAGCAATTACTCAGTTCAAGAGTAGATCAAGTACTTTCTCTTTAATTAGAAAATTTTAAGACCGATAATCAAGGTATAATAACCCTTTTTCAAGGCATAGCGAAATACCCAAATCAAATCAATCATCAATTCTCATGTATTGTCGATTAGTTTAGGTTTATTAGGCACATAATTATCATTGTAGTTGCTCGATTGATAGCTCTTTCTCATGACATCACACAATTAAGCCAAATCAGGTGACTCTGATGTCAGATTTCACCTTTCAATTTTTCACCCAATACCTAATATAAGCAAGAAGGCGATCAAACTTTTTCAAGCAATTCAAACTCCAGACTTGATGAAATGAATCCAACAATTCAAAAGCACACCAAATAATCAATTCAAGAACACAAACAATTGTAAGTTTAACATTAATCCTAAGATTTAAAACCATAAATTAACATGAGTTACATAATCTAATCTATCAATCTCGAAAGCATTAAATCTAACGGAGAAAAAAGAAGAGAAAGGAAAGAATTGCTAAGCTAAACACGTGCTTGAATCTATCGATTGAAAATTCGATCCCGCTGCCCCATGAATCTCCCTCTTCTACTTGCTCTCCCTTAATTCCTATCTAGATGGTGGAATGGATATATATGGGGTTGGCAAGGAAGTAGTAAAATAGGGCTTTTTGCGACAGAAATGGAAGTTACAAACATCAAAAATGCTTGGAAGTTAAACAACCGCAAAGAAATTAAGCTGACTCGAGGAAATAGAGCTCACCATAGACCATGGGCAACACCACGGTCACTGCCACGCTCGTTTTCTCTTGTTTTCCCTCTTGCTTCTTCCTAGATCCTCCTGGATTGTGGTTTTGGTCATGGTTTATCGGTGCTAGGTGTCTTGTGGCCATTTTTGCTATCTTTTGATCCATAAGACCTTGAGATCATCATTCTACCATCATGCTTTGGGTTCACAAGATCAAATTCTACAAACACTTCCTAAACAAGCGAAACCAAACATAATGGTAGATAAGGGCACAAATCATACAATTAAGCATATTAATTTTCTAAAATAAGTCCCAAACACTCAGGAAATCCTATGCAAATATAACATTCATCAATGGTCCAAATGAGGTCATTCCAAAAGCTTAAATGTCCTAAAACTAGTTTTATTAGTAAAATTTTCGAGTGAAAATTCAAAGGAATGTCATTTAGGTAAAGCAAAAACTCAGATACTGAAACAAAGAATAATTTTTAGGGAAATAGAACATATAAGCAGTTTCTTCAATCATTATTGAAATTTTCATACCTTTTTTGTTATTATCTCAGATATTTCCACAAGATGGGCCTGTTCTGGATTTTTCTTTAAAAAAAAAAAAAGCTACTGATGGAGTTCCAATTTTGAAATATCATATTGAACTAATTATAAAGTGTTAGAACATACTATATCAACTTTAAATCACAAATGAATGCTGACATTTTAGAGTTGGGTAATGCTCCTAGAAGATGAAGGGGTAATGAATGACTCAAGATGGAGGGACTTAATGATGTTATCGGTGACCAAATAGCTCGTGGATGCCAAAACTTGGTGTCCAATGGCTTGTGATTTGTATAATTTAGGCTATGATCTACTCGAGTCGGACGCAAAACTTGACAACTGAATATTGAATGGCTTAGGGTTGGAACTGCTTAAGGTCAATAACTTAGAGTTGGTTGGAGTGAATCAGGTTAAATCACTCAAGAGAGGTTAAATAGGACATGGTTAGAGCAACTCAACATTAGCAATTCAAGGTCAAATAATTTAGGATATTAGTGATGTGGGGTTAATTGTGCCTTCTTTTTGGAGTTTAGAAGAAAATAACTTAGAGTTTACTAGCTCAAAGTTAGAGTAACTAGGAATCAATATAACTCAGGTTTGTAGCCACCTAGAGTGAAAAGAGGATAAGGAAGTGTCGTCATTAGTGAGGGAGATAATTGTGCTTTCTTTTTGGAGTTTAGAAGAAAATAAATGTTTGTCTTTCTTTTAATAAATAGCTAGCCAACCCCTCTTAATGTTATTTATTTATTTTTGTTTTGTTTTCTCTCAATTAGTGTATGCTTACGTTAAATTTTATTAACAACATCACTACACCCCCAATTTGGGTCCTGCTTTCACGAGTCTGGAGATATCCAAATGTACGTAACCTTACCTCTACAGACATCTCTACACATAGGAAAGCTCAATTAAAAAGAAGCACATAAAATGATTTTGAGATAATATTTAAAATTCACATTAATGATAGACAACAGGGAATGAATTATGAAGTACTAAGAAAAAACATATGGCAATAACTATATAAAACACACAAGGGCAACATATGAGTGGAAAATACTAGACCTTAACAATTGAAGGTAGGATAATATTTACTCTTATAGGATGAGGGTACTACTTAGATATAAACAACAACACATGTGAAATAGGAAAATATTCAGTATCAAAAACAACATTTTTGACCGTGATTCTATCATGCCATAGACTCCTATCCGAAGTCATGTCCTTTGTTAGCCCTTAAATATTTCAAGTCCTCTTTAACCTCCTCGTTCAAGGTCTTCTTTGGTCATCCCTTACCTCTTCTACATTCTAGAAGGTTAATCCTCTAACGTCTCCTCATAGGAGCATCCACACTCCTTATTATATGACCAGACCAATTGTAACTAGTCTCTCATATTGTCTTCTATGAAAGCCACCTTAACTTTGTTTCTAATCACCTCATTCCTAATTCTATCTACCTCATATAACTGCCTATCCATCTAATCATCCTCATCTCTACTCTATCAACCCTTGAACGTGGATCTGTTTTTATTGGTCAACACTTTGAGCCACAAAACAATGCTGGTCTAACTACCATATGATAAACTTTGGCTTCTAATCTTATAGACATCCTGGTACACATACCTGAAATATTCTTCCGTTTTTACTAACCCATCATTATATGATGATTAATGTCCTTATGAATATCCCCTTTCGGTTGAATGAGAGCCTAAATATTTGAACTTCTCAACACTTAGTATTGCCATCCCATCAATGGTGACTTGTCCACCACCATGCTCCCCTCTCACTAAAACCATATTTTAGGAACATGGTTTTGGATCTACTTAATTTTAAACCTATAGACTGTAGGATATGTATCCATCACTCTAACTTATTGTTAACTTCATTACTAGTCAAATCAACAAGAACAATGTCATCCGCAAATAACATAGACCATGGTGGCTACTGGATCCTTCTAGTGAGTTCGTCCATAACCAAAGTGAAAAGAAATGGGCTCAAAGCGGATCCCTAATGGGGGCCAATATCAATGGAAGGTTGCTCTTCTGAGGTCCTGACACTCATCTTTACTCCCTTATACATATCCTTAATAACTTTGATATGCACAACCAACACTCGTTTCTTATGCAAGTATGTACACAATAATTCACACAAAACTCTATCATATGCTCTCTGTAGGTCTACGAAGACCATATGGAGATCCTTTTTTCTATCCCTGTACAATTCTATGAGCCATATATGGAGATAAGTTGCCTCAGTGGTCAATCTACTCTGCATAAAACCAAGTTGGTGCTCTGATATTGAAATATCTTTCTGCAACCTTCTCAAAATTGCCCTTTCCCATAACTTCATGATATGCATGAGCAGCTTTATACATCTAATTATAGCAATCCTGATAGCCCTTGTTCTTATAGAATGGGATGACTATATTAAACCCCCATCCACTGGACATCTTAACAATCTAAAAGCTACATTCAAAAGCTCCGTTATCCACTTTAATCCCTCTTCACACCCAAACACTTCCACCTACATTTGGTTTGGTCCCTTGGCCTTTCCGTTGGACATCATCCTGAAGACCTCTTTAATCTCATTCTTGTTGATAGTGCTGCAAAATTGATAGTTTTGTGGCCTCTCACTATTCCCGCGCTCCCTTATCCAGGAATTCTTCAGCACATCACCATGGACGAGCTTAGAAAAGTGTATTTGCCATCATTCCCTTATTTTCATCTTCTCTGCAAGGATCTTACTATCTTCATCTTTGATACACCTTATGTTACCCAAGCTTAAATTTTTCTTTCCCTAACCTCTACTAGCTTAAGACCACTTTCTCATCATCCCTAGTCTTATGTCTCTAATATAACATATCATAGGTTATGCTCTTAGCCACAACAATAGCTTTCTTGGCTACGATTTTTGATGACTTGTATCTAACTTTATTAATCTCCCTCTCTTTGCCTATTACACTATTAATGAATGCAGTGTATGAATCTTTTTTCTCCTTGACTATCTCATTTACCTTCTCATTCCACCAATAGGCTCCTTTCATTCTACTTGCACTTCTCTAATATGTACCTTAGAATTCCCTAGTCAACTTCTGAATGCATTCTGGCGTTGCATGCCACATAATATATGCATCTTCTACTTACTTTAGCTCCTTTCCACTATAATCTTCTATCACAATGTTATTGTGTTCCCCCTTATTAAGATTCCACTACTTAACTCCAGGGCCTCCAACACTACTCTTCTTTCATTTCAATCTTTTAATCTCTACATTAATCACAAACAACCTATACTGAGTTCCCAAATATGCACTTAGGAACACTTTACAATCTTTACACAACATCTTGTTTTTTGCTCTAATTAGAAAGTAGTTAATTTGACTATTTCTAATGCCACTCTTAAAGGTCGCCAAGTGGACCTCCTTCTTCAAATAGGTGCTTACAATCATCAATTCGTAGGCAACTACAAAATCTAGGATAGTAACCCCACCATTATTTCTCTTCCCATTAAAAAAAAAAAAACCCCTCTGTGTGTCGTGTAATACCCGTCTGCTTTCGCTATAATATGCCCATTAAAGTCGTTTCCTATTAAAAGTTTCTTGCTTTGAGGTACACCCTAAATGACCAAATCCAAATCCTGGAAAATTATTTTTAACGTCATCCTCCAAAGCTATTTGAGGTGCATAAACACTGAGCACATATAGAATTTCTAACCCCACCATTACCTCAATAGACATAATGTTGTTATTCTTATGTCTCACCTAGACAACCAACTCAGCCAACTCATTACCAACCAAAATGGTTTCTAGCTCTGTTTGACCCCAATTAACATAGCATGTACCCATCAACTTCTCTAGTTTTTGACTTAGTTTCTTGAACACAAGCTGCAGTAACCTATCTTCTATGCAAAACTTTAACTAATTCTATTGACTAGCCCGTAAAAAAGTCGATATTCCAAGACGCCAAGCACAACCTCTTAACCCTACTCCCCTGTGAATCTCATTCCCTCCTAGAGCACCGGCTTGAGCTAATATATTTCTCGCCACTAGCTTGCACTATCACTTAATAGTAAAGATAATAACAATCCCAACAGCGCTCACCATAGCAAAACAACAACAAACAATGGCAACACCAATATAATAATAATAATAATAGTACTGGTAATGATAATAGTTATAATAATAACACCAACAATAAAAACAGTAATAATGCTAAAGGTAATAATAAAAATACAATAATAAAAATAACAATAAATAATACAAATAGTAAGAAAAATAATAGAGGATAACAATAACAATAAAATAATAGTAAGATTAGCGCAAGGATTGCAGACATAGAGGAGAAGCACTACACAATACTACCAATAACGCAAAAGAATAAGCGCTATAAAAAATAGTAAGTAATAATATTAATTAGAATAGTAGTGTTAGTGGTAGTAATAATAATAACACCAACAAACCAATAATAATTGTTGATTTAGAGAGTACACAGCCACAAGAGGGGGGTGAATTGTGGTGTCCGATTTTCACAACTTTTCTGGAAACACCCTGATCGCCCTGTTCCCAGGACTGTTATGAAGAGGTGATCCAAAATATTTTCCAAAAAGCAAAACCGTTTCAAGTAAGTGGTAAGTCAAGACTTTCTAATTGGCATATTAACAAGAGTCAAAAAAGATAAAACCTAAATCAAACCAAGACTTCTTGTTGTAACAACCAGTCATCTTGTAGAGAGACGAATTGCTGCTTCAAATACTTTGCAGATCCTGTTCCTTACGGCTGCACTTATATCGCTGAATTGAGGACCTGTTCTTAATCATCCATTAGTCAAGCAATTTTAAGGCATTGAGAACAGCAGTGAGGACCTGTTTCGAGAGCCTGTTTGGAACAACAACACTTGGATTTGTTATCATCAAAACCTTATACATAATAACAATTTTCCCCTTTTTGATGATGACAAACCAAGTGACCATATTGACTTTCAAAGACAAACAAAGTGATTAGTGCCAATTATTTATAGGACCGAAAAGTCACAGGAGGCAGCTAGCATCGAAAAATTGTAAGAAAGTCAACTTTACCATGGCAAAACTAAAACAGCATTGGTTATCCTATTTCCCCCTTTTGGCATCATTAAAAAGGAAGGGGCAAACAGTCAAACAGAGGGTGTTTGCTATCACCACCACTTGGGTAATTGAAGAAAGTCAACATGCGATACACTTAAGTGTTTTGGTACGGTAATGAGATTGACCATCCTAGTCACACATAAGCAAGTCACAACAAGAAACAAATAAGGCAAAGCCAATCAAAAACAAGATAACTGTTATTTGCCAAAGGGGTGCAACATAGAGTGCGAATCTGGAGACAGCGAAAGGGAGAAAACCAAGAGAAGAGACAGATGAGGCCACAACAGAACAGCCTACAAGGGATGATCATGGAGCAGGAGGGGAGAATTTTGCTGAGAGGGAAGAGAGAAGAGCGAGGAGATCTTCATAGCGTTTGGCATTGAGAGCCTTTTCCTCATCCAGGGCAGCCTTCACCGCAGTAAGCTCAGCATTCAGGCGGGAGTTTTCCTCTAGAGCAGCCTCAACTTTGACTGAGGAACTGCCAGGAACAGGAGGACGAGGTGTTTTGAGCCCCTGTTTAGAGGCAGATCCCTCAACCAAGGTATATCCACACCCCATAACAGTGTTACCCCTGATTTCATCTATAAATTGAGCTCCCACTTTTTTCTGCAACTCCACCCCAAAGTGCTCAAAAACACAAGTCAGGAGGAAGCCATACCCAAGGTCATGTTCCCGGGAGATGTTCGCAATCCTTGCTATATGACGAATCATGATGGCAGGAAGATTGATTTGCTCCTCCCTGTCCATCAGATCCACAAGGCACTGATCCATAGCATCTATAAGACTGCGGCCCTGGCCTCTGGGAATGACATTCTTGATAATAAACCAAAACAGTAACTGATGAATGGATGTCATATCCCCTTTTTTCACTGACTGGGGTGTTTTCAGGCGTGTTTGCTGGCTGAATTTTTGGGAAAGCTCCAAAAGCCTTGCTGTCCCAAGAACATACTTATCTTCCCTCACATACACATTAAAACCCATGGAGGGAATCCCCAAAATCTCCCCTAGTGTCTTCGCATCAAAGCGAAGCTGCTTCCCACGGACAGTACTAGTCACCACTCCTTTGGTGACTGAGCAGTTGGTATAAAACTCTGCCAACTCATGGACAAAACACCCTGGCTGGGTGTTTATGAACAGCTCAAACCAACCCTGAACACGCAACTTTTGCAGAAACACCCCAAGACCTTGTTCCTCAAAGTACTTGACTTTGACGATTTTTCCCCTGACTATCCGTCTCTGAAGCAGTTAAGTAAGCTTGGCTGAAATGGCAGAAGGGGTAGATTTCTTGGCTTTCTTAGGACGAGGTTCAATAGGGGTGTCTTTAGCCCGGCCTTGTTTGGAGGCTTGTTTGGAAAAGGCTTTTCGTTTACTGAGGGTTTTTGTGGGTAATGGTTTAAAGGAGGGTAGAGTGGAGGCTTGCTGGGAAATTGGCAAGGGGGACTCAGATATGGGTTCAGGCAAGGGCTTGTGCTCTGAGGATTCTGAGAACACGGGGGTGCCCTATTTGAAAGAGGTGTTCTCAGTATCGTTGTCAGAAGAACTCTCAGAAGAGGAATCAATTTCCTCAATCACAAGAGAAGACTGTTTCGCAGGTCGGGGTGTGGCTTGAAAGGCTATTCTGGCCGATTTTCTGGTTGGCCTGGTTGTGGATTTGGCCTGAGAGAGGATTTTTGATTGTGATTGGGCAGGGGTTTCAGCTTTTGTGGATTCTTCGGTTTGGCCACTTTTGGGCCTTGATGGGGTTCTTGATCTTGGCATCCTACTGCGCCTAGCCACAACTTTGTATCTTTTTCGTTTTTCACCGGTTTGTTGTACCGGCGTTGCTTGTTCAGTCTCAGCGGGGGACACCTCCATTCTACTACCACTTCCCCCTGTCTCATTTGACTTATCTTCCGAGTCATCTTTCAAATCATCTCCTAGGTCATCCTTAAATACCGAGTCAAAGGTCTCAGACGCTGTTTTGGCCCCTGTTTCCTGTTCGGGAAACAGCCCGAAAGAGTATGACTCAGTTAAACAGATGTCACCCCAGTCATTCTTAGGCAAAAAGAACTCATCGTTAGCCCCAATTTCCTCACTAGACTCCCTAATCGGTTCTTGTTCCTCACCAGATTTCAGACATGCATCAGATTCTCCAAACAGGACCAAGCTCCACCCAAAATCATAGGAGATATCTTCTAATTTTAGACCTATTGTCCTGAGGTCTATGCTTTTCAGGAATCCAAAAGGCTTATAGAGGATGGGGCGAGAAGGTCCAGCAGATTTACCTTCAATTAGAGCCGCTAGAAATTGCGAGGGAGCAAGTAGGGCTGTAGCTGTTTATAGTGTTGTAACCGGTGACTGGCTTCCCTGAATCAGGGACAAAGAGCTCTTCTTGTCGATGGGAGATGCCATTTTTGCAAGAAGTAGGAGAGAGATTAGGGTTTTGTGAGAGAGAGAAAGAAGCGAATTTGGAAGGTTTTAAAGAGGGAAGCAAGCGAGATCTTTAAAAGATTTGCCTGTTGCAACGGGCTTATTATTAAGTTTCAGCCGCGCATGCCTCGGGAAGGATGAGAGATTTAATTCTCCACAACTAGTTGCACACGTTTGACAAACAAGAGGCGTACCTGTTTCTGGCACTTGTTCTTGAGGTTACTTGTTTGGTAACATAGGATAATAAGGGCAATCTCATTAGACCTCAACGAGTGTCAACAGGCTGCAAACCACATATATGCTAAAAATAGCACAGAAATTGATTGCAAATAAAAAAAAATTTTTAACATATTGACCCCGTAGCCTTTAAACATTGCCAACAGGGAGAGAGAACAAGACGATCAAGTTGTTTTAATTAAATCTAGTTCGAGTCTATTCCTCTCAAATTGTTCTCTACTCAGTGCTGTGGTGAATATATGAGCAATTTGATTTTCTGTGGCACAAAAATTCATTGAGATTAATCCTTTTTTAACATTATCTCTTAAAAAATGATGACGAATGTCAATATGTTTTGTTCTTTTTGTATTGACATGGATTTTTGGCAATGTTAATTTCACTTGTATTGTCACAATAAATAAGAATGCATCCTATGTCAACACAAAAATCCTTGAGTTGTTGCCTTATCCATAATAACTGAGCACAACAGGATGCAGCTGCCACGTATTCAGCTTCTGCTGTGGACAAGGCAACAGAGAGTTGTTTCTTGGTTGCCCAAGATACCAAACAAGGTCCAAGAAAGTGAGCCATACCTGAGGTGCTTTTTCTATCAACCAAGAAACCTGCATAATCAGCATCAGCATACCCAACAAGATCAAAGTTGCAACCTCTAGGATACCACAAGGCTAGATCAGGTGTATGTTTTAAATATCTTAAAATCCGTTTAACAGCCTTTAGATGAGTTTCTTTAGGCTTAGACTGAAAACGGGCACATAAACCAATACTAAAAACAATGTCAGGTCTACTAGCAGTTAGGTATAAGAGTGACCCTATCATGCCCCTGTAGAATTTCTCCTCAACTGAGGGACTTCCATCATCCATTACCAACCTGGTTGAAGGAGAGATGGGAGTATCAATGGGCTTGGCCGACTCCATCCCAAAACGCTTAAGTAACTCTTTGACATACTTTTGTTGATGGATCATGGTGCCGTTTGAAGTTTGCTTGATTTGCAAGCCTAAAAAGAAATTAAGCTCACTCATCATGCTCATTTCAAACTCACTTCTCATCATTTTTGAAAATTCGTCACACAAATCATGATGAGTTGCACCAAATATGATGTCATCAACATATACTTGGACAATCAACAAATGTTTCCCCTTAGATTTTAGAAACAAGGTATTATCTACCTTGCCTCTTCTGAAATTATTTTCAAATAAGAAATTTGACAACCGCTCATACCGAGCTCTGGGAGCTTGTTTTAAACCATAAAGTGCTTTGTCAAGTTTGAAAACATGGTTAGGAAATTCATCACTTTTAAACTCGGGGGGCTGTTTGACATACACTTCTTCTTTGAGATATCCATTTAGAAATGTACTTTCGACATCCATTTGATACAACTTGATCTCCATATGGGCGGCAAAGGCTACCAAGATTCGAATAGCCTCAATCCTTGCAACAGGTGCAAAAGTTTCTTCATAATCAATTCCCTCTTCTTGGTTGTAGCCTTGAACCACCAGCCAGGCCTTGTTCCTAGTGACTGTTCCGCACTCATCAAGTTTGTTACGAAACACCCACTTGGTTTCATTGATTGTTCTATCCTTCGGCCGTGGCACAAGGTGCCATACCTTGTTCCTTTCAAATTGATGAAGCTCTTCTTGCGTAGCTGTGACCTAATCTGAATCTGCAAGAGCTTCATTGATATTCTTTGGCTCAGTTTTTGAGAGAAAAGCATAGAAGGCACAGAAATTTTTGAGCTTGGATCTAGTTTGCACTCCTGCATTAATGTCAGACAAAATTTGATCAAGGGGGTGCGAACTTTGGTGCTTCCATGGTTGTGAAGTAAGTGGGTCCACAGACACACTCTCCATCCTAGTTGGAATGCTCGATGAAACAGGTTCAGGGCCTGCTCTCGAGCCTGTTTGGAAACCTGTTTCTGAATTTATTCCTGAAGGATTCAGCTGATGTTGTCCCGAATAGGGTTCCACACTGTTTCCCCCTGTTTGGTTCACACCTAGCCTACCTCCCTGAAGAACAGCTTCAAGCCCTGATCCTTCAGTGGAATCCTTACCTTGTTCATCTTGGAGCAATAAGTCTTTTCTAACAAGACCTAGTTCAAGGTCTTCCTCCTGTGCATCATTCTCACTTAGAGAGTTAGTTTCATCAAAAAGCACATGCACACTTTTCTCAACACACAAGGTTCTCTTATTAAACACTTTGTATGCCTTACTGTGCGAGGAATAACCAAGGAATATTGCCTCATCACTCCTTGGATCAAATTTCCCCAAGGCATCCTTCCCATTATTATGCACAAAACATTTACAACCAAATACTCTCAAATGCATAGTATTGGGTTTTCTTCCCTTGAGGAGGTCATAAGGCGTTTTGTTAAGAAGAGGTCTAATCATGCATCTATTTATAATGTAACATGATGTGTTCAAAGCTTCAGCCCAAAAATTTCTAGGAAGAGCACTAGCAACAAGCATTATTCTAGTCATGTCTTCTAGAGTATGATTTTTGCGTTCTACCACCCCGTTCTGTTAGGGTGTTCTTGGGGCTGAGAAGTTGTGGTCTACACCATGCTCATTACAATAGTTAATAAAGCTTGAATTCTCAAATTCCGTACCATGATCAGACCTTAAGCCAACCAATGAATGTCCTACTCTCTTTTCAATCCTTTTAATAAGTGCAAGAAATTTCTTAAATGTTTCATCTTTGGATGCTAAGAACAGGGTCCAAGTGAAACGAGAGTAGTCATCCACTATCATAAGCACATACCTCTTTCCACCTCTGCTCAAGATCCTCATTGGACCATATAGGTCCATATGTAGCAATTCAAGAGGTCGGTTAGTGCTTACACAATTTTTAGATTTAAAAGAATTTCTGACTTTTTTACCTTTGGCACATGCATCACATACCTTGTCATCATTGAATGTGATGGAAGGTAAGCCAACCACTGAGTCTTTGGTTATAAGTTTATTCAAAAGCGAGTGGCTTGCATGACCTAGTCTTTTGTGCCAAAGCATAACATCATCATTTAAGGCACTCAAACAAGTCAAATTATTTTGGGGAAGAGTAGAAATACACACTTTATAAACATTTTTGTGTCGCTTCCCCCTCAACACAACATCTCCTGTGTTCATATTAACAACCAAGCAACGTGTTGGAGAGAACACTACTAGGTTGTCTTTGTCACACAGTTGGGACACACTTAGTAAGTTGTGTTTTAATCCATCCACAAAATAAACATTGTCAATTGAATGGGAGAGTGACTCACCTATCTTACCTATACCGACAATTGTCCCGGATTTGCCGTTTCCAAATGCCACACTCCCTCCTTCTGAAGCTGTAAGTGAGAGAAAATTGGATTTTTCACCAGTCATGTGCCTCGAACACCCACTATCAACATACCACAGCTGCTTGTTTCCTAGGTTGTTTCCCGAGTTGTTTGCTGGGTTGTTTACTGGGTTGTTTTCTCTCACTTCAGCCTGCAAAATAAGTCAAAGGTTAGTTTTGGGAACCCAGATCCACTTGGGTCCTATTTCTTTAGACGTACAAGTCTCATC
Source organism: Carnegiea gigantea (assembly GCA_029747015.1). Classification (NCBI taxonomy): domain Eukaryota; kingdom Viridiplantae; phylum Streptophyta; class Magnoliopsida; order Caryophyllales; family Cactaceae; genus Carnegiea; species Carnegiea gigantea. The sequence goes on along the minus strand of JAKOGI010000443.1, from coordinate 60,777 downwards.
TTTTCTAACCCATATTTGTCTTTCATAAATTGTGTTTCTTTCAATGGCATACTTTCTCAAAGCACAAGTGTAACGGTAATGACCCGTTTTACCACAGTGATAACATACAATGTTCTCAGATAATCCTCGTATTTTCTATTCACTGGGTAGGTCATCCGCTTAGGCACAAAACCTAGTCCTCTTCTATTTCGACTGTGATGTGTGTTTAACCATTCAAGCGCTCTTGAGAACCTGTTCCAGAGCTTGTTTGTAGCAAGGTCTGATTCCATTTGTTTTATTTTCTCAAGCAAATTTTTGTTTTCTTTCAGCAAGGATTCGACCTTTCCTTTTAAGTCAAGGGATTCCTTTTCCAGCTCTGTCAGATTAATGGAACAAGTCTCTTCTTTCATGAGAAGGGTCTCTTTAAGCACATTAATGTTTTCATGTAAGGCAAGTGTCTCTTTGTCAACTTGAAGCTTTTCCATTTTAAGAGTTTCGTTTTCAAGTTCTAGGTCTCGAACATCCCTTTTTAACTCAGCACATATATCCATTATAGTGTACACCAATTCTTCAAGGGTTGATTTATTGAGACCACATACCTTGTTCTTCAGTTGAGTTAGACTGTTTGTTGATTCATCATCTGAATCAGTGTCACTTTTTGCCATGAGTGCTACATCAGCTTCCTCGGCTTCAGACCCTTCCTCATCCTCGCTTGAATCACCCCAGGCCGCTAGCATAGCTTTTGAGAATCGTTTCGCTGAGCTGCTTACACCCTGTTTCCTGCCCTATTTTCTAGGG
>JAKOGI010000443.1:0-55000 GCA_029747015.1 Carnegiea gigantea | reverse complement strand
CTGTGTTTCTACAGCTTGCCTCAAAGGAAGAGAGAGAGCCATACAAATGGCTAAATTTCATCACAAAATTTCACTTTTTTTTGTCCCTCCCTGTTTTTTTTTTTTTTTCAATTGCCATTATGTAAATAGGTTAATTTTTGGATCAAAAAATTATATTATTTAAGCTTATGCACATATCGACGTCTTCCTATTTTGGATATATATGTTCCTATGATTATCTACAGTTGGATGCATTTTAATAAATCCACTATCACATAAACTTGTTATTTTTAAGTATGATTTTTGAAATGACAAAATTATTGGCGCAACTCACTACTCGAAGTTTAAAATAATCATGTGATTAATGTGAAATTGAGAAAAGTTAATATAATTACTTACTGCTTTCTCTGCTGTATGCTATATCATTTTCCTCTTAAAACAAGTTTTATCCTCATAACTGCAGTCATGAAGTAACATACCATTCGGGTATCGGAAGCTAAGTTTTGCCTTTTTATCCATTAGGCCCATTGGCAATTTCTCGTAGATTGCATCTTGTGATGTAGTTTCTAGCGACTAATGTAGTACGACGAAGTTAAGACTATAAAAGGCATCATCTTTATCGTCACGTGATAGCTGTTATTTTTTAGAAAAGTGAGCTTGTGGTAGTAACTTTAAAAATTTCCATATGAGAATTTCTAATAGTCTAAACATCCCATTTGTCGTTGACGTACGTTCATCCCTAATTTATAGGCATATGTGATATTTGTCCATGCATTGACATGCATATGTTTTTTCATCTCATGCCACCGAAAGGTTTCATATGGTCCCACTTGAGTAAGGCAGATCACCCTAGGGGGAGGACGAATGGGATGGTTTATAAAAGCTTGTTTCTTTCAAAAACTATTTGGTAAAAACAAGAAAGAAGCTGTATGAATATGCATATAGACAAAAGTGTAGTAAGCTTGTCATAGTAAATTGAGGTATGAAGGTAGAATGTAGAGGATAAGGGTTAGAATATAAAGAGCAAAGAGAAACAGAGACAGTAGGACTTTCACAAGGTTGAGCCAAATCAACCTTGGGCTACATTTCCAGCAAAGGTCCCTCCTTAACCATAGAATTTAATCAATTCACTATAATGAAATATGGTTAGGTAAACGTCTTCTAACACTTTGCGTACAATCTAGCGTGCTTAAACATCTAGAGCCACCTAACTTCCATAAGTGCAACATCTAATAAGAGTCTCACCGCTCCCTACTGACTACAATGTTTTCCTTAAGCACTCTGAACAGCTTGTACACAGTATAGCAAGAGCACCCTAGCTCCTTACCAACAGTCAAAGTTCTCTCAATCTATCTGACAAGCTAGGAGTTCACGCATTCTAATGAGGACAACTCTCTTAATTTGGAGGTAATGACACTCACGCACTCCTACTATGCTAGTGATATGGAGAATTAAGTAGTAAACGATGAATACAACGGTTACGAACTAAATACAACATGCTCACTTTCTTTTTCCCAATGTCGTAATCTTTGGTCTTCAAATGGTTCTATTACTTCTAGATCATCCTCGTATTATTTCCACCATTGAATGTAAGTAGCATTGTTGTTGAGGCAAGTTTTGATCTAAGCCCTTTGTTTGAACTTTGGAAGTATGTGTGGGAATTTTAGAAGCTATTTTAGATAGTTTGATCATTTCCTTTGTAAACTCTTTTAATTCACCGTAGATCAAATGTTCCTTAAATGCAGTAATCTATTATCATCTTTCTCATGCGAATAGCAGTTAATGTGGACTTGGCTCCTTAATCCTCTAGCTAATAAGCTATGAGTGGCCTAATCAAGGCCTAACTGAAATGAACCCAAGTAGTTATTAAATGCTTGACGTTGATATCTAGTTGTTTCCCTGGCAGTTTTTAATTTGAACTTGCTCGGTTGGTAGTGGCTGATTTTCTTCCTTGGCCTGATATTTTTAACATCCTTAAATTCGGCACAGAGAAAATTTGTGAGTGATATTGGGAATTATAATAAGAAAAAAGATAAAGTGAAATTGAGATTTTTCATTAAGAAATAACCTCCATATTAAGATCCATAGTGCCAGTAGAAAGTTAGAGAATATACTACATTAGATGAATAATGCAATATTCAAGATTCTTCGTTGCACACACTTAATTGTATAAACAATCTTGCAAGAAAAAATGCACTATGTATTTTATGGTAATTGTGTTTTCATAAGATTAACTAGAATAATTCATTCTAAATAAGCAACTACGATCCCCTTTGTCAGTTGCAGAATTGTGAACATGCCATCCATCTCTCTGATCTTGTCTTTGCATAAAATCAACTCTAATTGAACTCTCACGTATCCTCTTGTCTTTAATTAAAACTGTGCTTTGACTAATGCCCTTGAATTATCTCAACTGGTTTGCAGCAAGACCTTATAGATTTTAATACCCTAAAGGGAATAGAGTACTTGGTACAATAAGCCCCAGATGATATTTCCTCCCTTAACTCCACTCTTTGTGCTGCAGTCACTCTACTTCAAAGTCTTATCATCCATTTACCATCCTCATGAAAGCCCAAAATCTTTTATTAGCAGACATAAGTAAGCTAAGACTTTTGTCTAACAGGTTTTCTGGCATCTGTTAACAAGATTAGAGGATTAAGCTACCTAGAAAATAGAATATTAGGGTATTTATATGATGATGTGTGTTTGTTTGTAATGTGATTTTATAATTGTTAGAAGGATGGATAAGGATGAAGCTTGGACAAACCATTAAGGGAATCAATGATAGGAGAGAGCCTAAGTATATAGTCGTTGTAATAGATTTTTAGAGTTGTTTTTGCCAAAAAGGAAGAAGGATTAGAGATTAGGGGCCCATTTGTCAATTGTATTTTAGCTTTGTTCAATATTTCCAGTATTAGTCACAATCACTTAATAGTTCAAGTTCTACTAAGGAACTCTAGTACATGGACACATCACGGAGAATCTGATGATCAACTCAACAGTAGTGATGATAATCTTGAAGAAGAATCATTAAATAGCATAGATTGTTTTGTTGCTCATGATGATGTGGAACCATTAGTTTATGATGCAATAAATTTCTTAAGCTCTAACACTAGCATCCTTAAGCCTGTTGCGGATAGGGCAAAAAATGGAGGTGGTCAAAGCGAGCTACTATAACGGCCCAGGCATCCCGACACCGAGGTATTGTCCGCTTTGGGGACCGAAAGGTGCCCCTGCACGGTTTTCTCCTTCGGCTAACGGGCGTTTAAGCCTTTCACCAAAAGACGCGTCGATGTGTTGAGGTATCCCCACCCTTATAAAGGGTGGTGCGTTCTCCTCAACCACTGATGTGAGACAGCTGTAGCCTCCCTCCCCCCGTAAGAGGGCCCAGCATCTTCGCTGGAACACCGGTCCGGGAACCTGCTCTGATACCAGCTGTAACGCCCCCAATTGCTGATGCCAGATTATTTTACCTTAATCACCTCTGTACTATTGGTTTGCAGCGGAAGCCTTCCATTGGAGGCGTTATCGCCGTTCCGTGATGGAACAAGGCTACCTGATTTACTAGACCTTGGAAATAAAACATTTGTCCACTCACGCAGTTCATACTATACGTGATAAATTTGTGTACTAACACTACACATTATCAACCCCACTTTCAAGATTAACATCAAACAAATATCCTGGGTGTTAACCTACCATTACTGTGAGCATTTGGCTAGCTAGTGCCCAGGAAGAAGACTGCAACTCTCGTTTATTGCTTGCTACCACCTAGCTTGCCATGAGAATGGTTGTTTATTGATTTATTACCTAAAACAGAAAGCATGAAAACATTCGAATAATGAGTCGGAGCTCAGCACGTACATCCCTATGTAGTAAAATAAGTCTTGCATTTAAATAGTTGGGTGCCCGCATTTTAAAACATTTTGGTTTGCAAACAGGAGAGAGAGAATGCACAAGTAAAATTGCTTTGCCGGTTATTATCTTGAAGTGGACCCCTTGGTCGACGTACATCTTGAAATGATTATACGTTAGGTGCTCACCCCCAGGCCGATCGGGAAGCCTGAGTTGATGCTGCGCGCGGGTATATTGATGGGCATAAGTCCTGATAATTGTTGGGCATAAGCCCTGATAATTGTTAACTGGTGGGGTTATCGTTAGTTAAATAAAATCACATAAGCATGTTATGTTAGTAATTCCAAATTAGTAAAACTAATTGTTCATTTCCATTTCCTTTAATGACCAAATTCTAGAATCCAACTAACTTTATACTTAATTCATAATTTCCAAACATTCAAAGCCACTATATTTCTCTCCTTCCTTCTCTCCACCATCCTCACTTGGAAATTGAATCTTGTCATACACTTATGCAACCACATGGGAAATAGGAGTGAGGCCACCTCTGTCGCTTCAAGCTGCCAACGAACATTCTCCATTAAAAAGGAGAGAGAATCTGAGGAACCAGGTACGTACATTGCCTGTGCTCTTCGAAAACTCACATGTTTCTCAAACTAAGCAAGTGGCCCCATCAACTATCAACCATTAGGGCTTATGCCCTTCAATTTACCCGCGCGGCTGCAACTTAGACTTCTCGATTGGCCTAGGAGGTGTGCACCTATCTCAAATAGGAGGGAGGCTACGGCTGTCCCACATCAGTAGCTGAGGAGAACGCACCACCCTTTATAAAGGTGGGGATATCTCAATACATCGAGGCGCCTTTTGATAAAAGGCTTAAACGCCCGTTAGCCGAAGGACAAAACCATGCAGGGGCACCTTTCAGTCCTTAAAGCGGATAATACCTCGGTGTCGGGATGCCTGGCCCGTTGCAGCTGGTATCAGGGCAGGTTCCCGGACCGATGTTCCAGCGAGGACTCTGGGCCCTCTTACGGGGGGAGGGAGGCTACGGCTGTCCCACATCGGTGGTTGAGGAGAATGTACCACCCTTTATAAGGGTGCAGATACCTCAACATATCGAGGTGCCTTTTGGTGAAAGGCTTAAACGCCCGTTAGCCAAAGGACAAAACCGTGCAGGGGCACCTTTCAGTTCCCAAAGTGGACAATACCTCGATGTCGGGATGCCTGGGCCATTACAGCTATGTGAAGAGTTCTATAAGTTGATGGAAGATGCTGAGGCAGAGTTATATCTTGATTGTAAGACACTTACAAGGCTAGAGTTTATGGTGATGTTGTTTCACATCAAAGGGGGTACCAAATGGAGTGACGAGTTCTATTTCATGCTGCTAGAGGCACTTTAAAGAGCATTTAACAATGAAGAGAATTTTCTCGAAAATTCTTATGATGTTAAAAAGTACAAAAAATCCTCAAAGTTGGACTATGTGAAGACTGATGAATGTATCAACCATTGCATTCTATGTTGGAACGAAAATTAAGACTTGGATAAATGTGCTAAATGTCATGCTTCTGTGGAAAGAGAGGATTAACACTCAAGGTAACAGTGGCATCGACATGAATATGTGAGATTTACTTTTTTGCTTTAATCCATTGGCTTAAGAAAATGTTTATTTCCTCAAAGATAGCTGAACATGTCAGATAGCATAAGGATAGTCACCCTAATTATGGTAAAATGAGATATCTAGCACACTCCAAGGCTTGAACGACTTTTGATGAACTATATACTAATTTTTCCTTAGATCTGTGAAATGTAAGATTGGCCTTGGCTACTGATGGGTTTAATCTGAGGGAACTAATGAGTAGTTGGCATAGCATACGGCCAGTACCATTACTACCATACAATTTGCCACTTTGGGTATGCATTAATAGTGCCAATTTCATGTTATATTTATTAATTTGTGCCCTAAAGCTCCAAGAAATGACACAGATGCTGTTTTTGCTGCCATTAATAAATAAATGGAAAGTGTTATAAGAGATTGGGGGTGAAAACATATGATGCCTATAAGTAAGAATTTTTTGATTTGTTTACAATATTGACATGCACAATTTAAGACTATTTTGGTTATCCCAATATGTTAGGTTGGAGTACAAAAGGATTTTTATCTTGTTCTAATTGTTATAAAGACTTATGATCTTAAAGACTGCCTCATGGACAAGTGGTGTTACATGGGCCATTGTAGATTTTTTTGGATGCTAAACATAAATGGGGGCTTAATAGAACATCTTTTAATAATAAACCATAAAGAACCTCCTGCTATTGTTTAAGTGGAAATAAAGTTTGGAAAGAACTTAGAAATTGTGAGAGTGTATTTGGGAAAATGACAAGGGAAAATGAAAAAAGCATGAAAGGCACTTAGTTCACCAATGGAAGAAGAGGAGTACCTTTTTTTTTAAGTTGCTTATTTGAGACGTCTTCTACTTTGACATAGCTTGGAAGTAATGTATATAGAGAAGAATATTTATGAGAATACATTAGGAACATTGCTTCACATAACCTATAATGACTCATTGAATATTAGGTTGCATCTTGCCAAAAAGGACATGCGTGAAAGGTTACAAGCTAAGTCGATTGGAGCTAAGCATCATGCTGCGAAGGGCAACATTCAACTTCACATTAAGTGAACAGAGGCAGGTGGCTTCCTTGTTATCTAGTATATTATCCGTCCATGATGGATATTCTTCTAATATTTCATGTTGCATGACAGTAGAATATAGAAGGATATTGGGAAGCAAAAGTTATGACTGCCACATTTTCATGCATGACTTACCTTTGCATTCATTTCTAGCGATATTGGATGAAAACCTTACATGTGATATTTATTCAAGTAGTTTAGTGGAACTTAGCAATTATTTCAAGCAATTGTGTTCTAAAACATTAGATGTGGATGTTTTGGAGAAAATCGAGAAAAACATTTTTGCAGTCACCCATTACAAGCTACAGTGCATATTTATTCCAGCATTCTTTAATGTGATGGTGCGACTTGCTCTACATTTGGCAACTAAAGCTACATTGGCAGGCCCTATCCCTTTTTGTTGGATGTAACCCTTTGAAATATAATTTTTGATGTGGCGGTGCACATTGCTAGAGTATATTAAGTGAATGCAGGTAGGTGGTTACCTTATTATCGAGTCTATGAGTGTGCTTTTGTTGACAACGCACTAACTTCTCCAGCTGGTTGAAGACAAGAGTAAGATAACGTAGACATAATTTTATTTGATGAATTATCAATGTGTTTGTTGTAACTATTTATACTTATACGTAGGTTCTATAGCTTTAGCATCGAGGGGATCAAAGAGTGATAGAAGAATTGGCTTGTTTGGCCAAAGGTACTATGAATGGAGTTAGTAGTTATGAAGAGTATTTGATTGAGGGATTTAGGTTCCACACTCAAGGGTGTCAAAGAAAATGAAAACACAAAATAGTGGTGTTATTGTTAGAATGTATAAGGTTTTGATGATAACAAATCCAAGTGTTGTAGTTGTTGTTGTTGTTCCGAACAGGCTTTACCAACAGGGCCTTACTGCTGTTTTTCAATATATTAAAACTGCTTGACTAATGGTTTATCAAGAACAGGTACTCAAGTCAGCGATGTAAGAACAACCATGAGGAACAGGCTCTGTAAGGTGTTTGAAACATGTCCTGTGAAGTGTTTGAAGCATAGGATATAAGTGCAGCCGTGAGAAACAGGTTCAGTGAAGTGTTTGCAGCAAATTCGTCTTTCTACAAGATGACTAGTGGCTACAACAAGATGTCTTGATTTGATTTGGTTTTATATTTTTAGACACTTGTTAATATGCCAACGAGAAAGTCTTAACTTACCACTTACTTGAAACGGTTTTGTTTTCTTTTTTGAAAGTATTTCGGATCACCCTTCAGAAGAATCCTGGAAACAGGGTGATCAGGGTGTTTCCAGAATAAGTTGCGAAAAACTGTTTTGCACGATTTTTATCTTTTGGATTTTGAGCAGCTTCTTCAAGGATTTGCAAGAAAGATTTTTTATGGAGTATCTTACCCCTTATCCTAAAAACGGTTATTAAAATCTAAGGGGATTTGCAAAATCTTTTTTGAATAAAAAGAATATCCAATTTTTGGCAAGTGGATAAGGTTGTTGAGAAAAACATGGGCTAGTTGCTGAGAATCACCGCCTTATGCACACGGTTTAGGAAGTGTTTCCAGCTCATGTTTCCTCATCCCTTGTGGCTAAAGAATTCTATATTCTTTAGGGATTTTAGTTTCCAAAAATTTGAGGAATTGTTTTTCCAAGCACTATATAAAGTCGCTTCTTAGAACGATAGAAGCATCGGTTTTCAAAGAGAAAAATTTAGTGTTCATGAGCTTAAAAGTTTAAAAAGAAAACCGTGTCTAGTAAGTGAGTTATTTGAGCTTTCAAAGTTGGCATACTAGGACTTCATTGTACCCTATATTAGCTTAGTTGAGAAGCATTGTAATAGGGTGTTTTTCTTTATACTCTTCTTTCACAAAAGTGAGTTGAGTGTGTGTTCAAATCAAGGGGATTTTGGACGTGGGGTAACCTGTCTTAGGGAAGACGGTTACGTGGGTTGCAATTTGTAACAAGGTGTGTTACTATTGTAACGTGATTAGCCCGTTTAGTGAAGTGTTTAAATCCTACACGAGGTAGGTCGTGGTTTTTACCTCAGTTGGGCTAGAGGTGTTTTCCACGTAAAAATCCTGTGTCCATTATTTCCGCATTCAATTTTGTTGGATTTTCGCTTCTGCTTATCTCAGGAACAACTGTGCGAACAGGGTCTAAGACTGTTTGCCAGCAACTTGCGAAAATCGGACACCACAATTCACCCCCCTCTTGTGGTTGTGTACTCTCTAAATCAACAAGTGGTATCAGAGCAGGTTCTCCTTTGAAAGGCTGACACCTTGAGAGATCCTTGAAGATGAGTACCCCACAAGGCATGCTTGAAGGTCAATCCATAACTCGACCACCATACTTTAATGGCCAACACTATGGTTGGTGGAAGAATAGGATGGAAAACTACATCCAAACCGAGGACTATGACTTGTGGATGCTCATCAAGAATGGACCACTCATCCCAAAGAAAATAACTAAAGATGGAAAGTTAATCCCCAAGGAGCCTAAAGAATTCAATACTAAAGATTACAAAATGATGGAAAAGAATGCAAAGGCCAAAAAACTCTTGTATTTTGGCCTTGGTCCTAATAAATATACTCGCATATCTGAATGTGAGTCAGCCAAGGAGATCTGGGATGCTTTGCAAATAGCTCACGAAGGGACCAATCAAGTAAAGCAATCCCGGATTGAATTGCTTATGAGAAAATATGAGCTGTTTGAGATGGGTGATCGTGAAAGTGTGATGGACATGTACACTCGCTTCACTCACATAACGAATGAGCTAAAATCCTTCGGAAAATCCTTCACCACCGAAGAATTGGTGAGGAAGATCCTAAGAATTTTACCTCATTCTTGGGAAGCGAAAGTAACGACCATCCAAGAAGCTAAAGACATGAACAAGATCACCCTAGATGAGCTGATTGGCAACCTCCAAACGTATGAACTTAGGAAAAATTCTCAACAGAAAGATGAGACAAAGAGAGATCGAGGTCTTGCACTAAAGGCCTTAGAAGATGATTCTGATTCTGATGAGGAGGAGATTGCCATGATCACTCAAAAGTTCAAGAAGTTCTTCAAGAAAGTCAAAGAAAATAGCAAAAGGAAGGACTTTAGCAAGGCCAGAAACACCTCTCGGGAACAGTTCTCCGGGTGTTTCAACTGTGGCAAACTGGACCACATTGTGAGAAACTGCCCATTGCACAAGGAAGAACAAGAACACGAACATCCTAGAAAACAGGGGAGGAAACAGGGTGTAAGCAGCTCAGCGAAAAGGTTCTCAAAAGCTATGCTCGCGGCCTGGGGAGACTCAAGCGAGGATGAGGAAGGGTCTGAAGCTGGGGAAGCTGATGTAGCACTCATGGCAAGAAGTGACACTGATTCAGATGATGGATCAACAGACAGTCTGACTCAACTCAAGAACAAGGTGCGGGGTCTAAATAAATCAACTCTTGAGGAATTAGTGTACACTATAATGGATATATGTGCTGAATTAAAAAGGGATGTTCGAGATCTAGAACTTAAAAATGAAACCCTTAAATTAGAAAAACTTGAAGTTGACAAAGAAACTCTTGCCTTGCATGAAAACATCAATGTGCTTAAAGAAACTCTACTCATGAAAGAAGAGACTTGTTCCACTAAATTGACTGAGCTGGAAAAAGAATCCCTTGCCTTAAAAGGTAAGGTCGAGTCCTTGCTTGTAGAAAATAAAAACTTGCTTGAGAAAATGAAACAAATGGAATCAGACCTTGCCACAAACAAGCTCTGGAACAGGTCCTCACAAGCACTTGAATGGTTAAACACCCATCATAGTCGAAATAGAAGAGGACTAGGTTTTGTGCCTAAGATGACCTACCCAGTGAATAGAAAATATGTAGGATTATCTGAGAATATTGTATGTTATCACTGTGGTAAAACGGGTCATTACTGTTATACTTGTCCCTTAAGAAAGTATGCGATTAAAAGGAACTCAGTGTATGTAAAACAAATATGGGTTAGGAAAGATGAGATTTGTACCTCTAAAGGAATGGGACCCAAGTGGATCTGGGTTCCCAAAACTAACCCTTGATTTGTTTTACAGGCTGAAGTGAGAGAGAACAACCCAGCAAACAACCCAGCAAACAGTGCAGGGAACAGTCTAGGGAACAAGCAGCTGTAGTATGTTGACAGTGGGTGTTCAAGGCATATGACTGGTGAAAGATCCAATTTTCTCTCACTTACAGCTTCAGAAGGTGGGAGTGTGGCATTTGGAAACGGCAAATCCGGGACAATTGTCGGCATAGGTAAGATAGGTGAGTCACTCTCCCATTCAATTGATAATGTTTATTTTGTAGATGGATTAAAACACAACTTGCTAAGTGTGTCCCTACTCTGCGACAAAGACAACCTAGTAGTGTTCTCACCAACACATTGCTTGGTTGTGAATATGAACACAGGAGATGTTGTGTTGAGGGGGAAGCGACACAAGAATGTTTATAAAGTGTGTATCTCCACTCTTCCCCAAAATAATTTGACTTGCTTGAGTGCCCTAAATGATGATGTTATGCTTTGGCACAAAAGGGTAGGTCATGCAAGCCACTCACTTTTGAACAAACTTGTAACCAAAGACTTAGTGGTAGGCTTACCTTCCATCAAATTCAATGATGACAAGGTATGTGATGTATGTGCCAAAGGCAAACAAGTCAAAAATTCATTTAAATCTAAAAAGTGTGTAAGCATTACTCGACCTCTTGAATTGATACATATGGATCTATGTGGTCCAATGAGGATCATGAGCCGAGGTGGCAAGAGGTATGTGCTTGTGATAGTGGATGACTACTCTCGTTTCACTTGGACTTTGTTTTTGGCTTCTAAAGATGAAACCTTTGAAAAATTTTTGCTTTCATTAAAAAGATTGAAAAGAGAGTAGGACATTCCTTGGTATGCTTAAGGTTTGACCATGGGACAGAATTTGAAAATTCAAGCTTCACTGATTATTGTAATGAGCATGGTGTTGATCATAATTTTTCAGCTCCAAGAACACCCCAACAGAACGGGGTGGTAGAACGCAAAAATCGCACTCTAGAAGACATGACTAGAACAATGCTTGTTGCTAGTGGTCTTCCTAGAAACTTCTGGGCTGAAGCTTTGAACACATCATGTTACATTGTAAATAGATGCATGATTAGACCTATTCTTAACAAAACTCCTTATGAACTTTTCAAGGGAAGAAAACCTAATATTATGCATTTGAGAGTTTTTGGTTGTAAATGTTATGTGCATAATAATGGAAAAGATGCCTTAGGGAAATTCGATCCAAGGAGTGATGAAGCAATATTCCTTGGTTACTCCTCGCATAGTAAGGCATACAAAGTGTTTAATAAGAGAACCTTGTGTGTTGACGAAAGTGTGCATGTGCTTTTTGATGAAACTAACTCTCTAAGCGAGAATGATGCACAGGAAGAAGACTTCGAACTAGGTCTTGCTAGAAAAGACGTGCTGCTTCAAGGTGAACAAGGTAAGGATCAATCGGAGGGAGCAAGGTCTGAGGCTATTCTTCAGGAAGGTAAGCAAGGTGTGAACCAAACAGGGGGAAACGGGGTGGAACCCTGTTCGGGACAACGCCAGCCGAATCCTTCGGGGATAAATCCAGGAACAAGCTCCTAAACAGGCTCGAGAACAGGTTCTGAACCTGTTTCACCGAGTATTCCAGCTAGGATGGAGAGCGAGTCTGTGAACCCACTTTCACCACGATCATGGAAATACCAAAGTTCACATCCTCTTGATCAAATTTTGTCTGATATTAATGCAGGAGTTCAAACTAGATCTAGACTCAAAAATTTCTGTGCTTTCTATGCTTTTCTCTCAAAAATTGAGCCTAAGAATATTAATGAAGCCCTTGCAGATTCAGATTGGGTCACAGCCATGCAAGAAGAACTCCATCAGTTCGAAAGGAACAAGGTATGGCACCTTGTGCCACGGGCAGAGGATAGAACAATCATTGGAACCAAGTGGGTGTTCCGTAACAAGCTGGATGAGTACGGAACATTCACTAGAAACAAGGCCCGGCTGGTGGTTCAAGGCTACAACCAAGAAGAGGGAATTGATTATGAAGAAACCTTTGCACCTGTTGCAAGGATGGAGGCTATTTGAATCTTGATAGCATTTGCAGCCCATATGGAGATCAAGTTGTATCAAATGGATGTCAAAAGTGCATTTTTAAATGGGTACCTCAAAGAAGAAGTGTATGTCAAACAACCCCCCGGTTTTGAAAGTGATGAATTTCCTAACCATGTTTTCAAACTTGACAAAGCACTTTATGGTTTGAAACAAGCCCCTAGAGCTTGGTATGAGCGGTTGTCAAGTTTTTTATTAGAAAATGGTTTTACAAGAGGCAAGGTAGACAATACCTTATTTCTAAAATCTAAGGGGGAACATTTGTTGATTGTCCAAGTATATGTCGATGACATCATATTTGGTGCAACTCATCATGATTTGTGCAATGAATTTTTCAAAAATGATGAGGAGTGAGTTTGAAATGAGCATGATGGGTGAGCTTAATTTCTTTCTAGACTTACAAATCAAGCAAACTTCAAATGGCACCATGATCCATCAACAAAAATATATAAAGGAGTTACTTAAGCGTTTTGGGATGGAGTCGGCCAAGCCCATTGATGCTCCCATCTCTCCCTCAACCAGGTTGGTAATGGATTATCGTAGTCCCTCAGTTGAGGAGAAATCCTATAGGGGCATGATAGGGTCACTCCTATACCTGACGGCTAGTAGACTTGACATTGTTTTCACTGTTGGTCTATGTGTACGTTTTCAGTCTAACCCTAAAGAAACTCATCTTAAGGCTGTAAAAAGGATTTTAAGATACTTAAAACATACACCTGATCTAGCCTTATGGTATCCTAGAGGTTGCAACTTTGATCTTGTTGGGTATGCTGATGCTGATTATGCAGGTTTCTTGGTTGATAGAAAAAGCACCTCAGGTATGGCTCACTTTCTTGGACCTTGTTTGGTATCTTGGGCAACCAAGAAACAACTCTCTGTTGCCTTGTCCACAGCAGAAGCTGAGTATGTGGCAGCTGCATCTTGTTGTGCTCAGTTATTATGGATAAGACAACAACTCAAGGACTTTTGTGTTGACATAGGATGCATTCCTATTTATTGTGACAATACAAGTGCAATTAACATTGCCAAAAATCCATGTCAACACAAAAGAACAAAACATATTGACATTCGATATCATTTTCTAAGAGACAGTGTTGAAAAAGGAGTGATCTCAATGAATTTTTGTGCCACTGAAAATCAAATTGCTGATATATTCACAAAAGCATTAGGTAGAGAATAATTTGAATGGAATAGACTCGACCTAGGCTTAATTAGAACAACCTGACCAACCTGTTCTCTCTCCCTGATTGCAAAACTTAAAAGTTACGGGCACAACATGTTAAATTTTTATTTGCAATCAACTTCTATGCTATGTTTAGCATATGTGAGGTTTGCAACTTGCTGACACTCGTTGAGGTCTAATGAGATTGCCCTTATTGTCCCATGTTACCGAGCAAGTAACCTCAAGAACAAGCTCCAGGAATAGGTACGCCTCTTGTTTGTCAAATGTGTGCAACAAATTGAGAATTGCCTAACATCTTCCCGAGGCGTGCACGACCTAATTTAATGCTAAAGCCCGTTGCAAAACGGGCAAAATCTTTAAAAGATTTTGCACGCTTCTCTTTCTTTAAAATCTCTCTTCAAACTTGCTTCAAATCTCTCACTTCTACCATAATCCTTTGTGCTCTGAAATCCTGTTCAAGAAACCCTAATCTCTCTCATCTCTCTGGAAAAATGGTGTCCCCCATCAGCACTGAGAGCTCCTCGACCGTGACCCAGGGCAATAGGTCACCAAGCATAGCTTTGCAAACAGCCACAGCCCTATTTGCGCCTACACAATTTCTGACGGCCCTCATGGAAGGTAAAACTACTGAACCTTCTCGACCCATTGTCTATAAACCTTTTGGGTTTTTGAAAAGCATCGACCTTAGAACAGTGAATCTGAAATTGGAAGACATCCCTTACAAATTTGGGTGGGAATTGATTTTGTTTGGAGAAACGGGGGCATGTAAACCCCAAGAACCTGTTGGGGCATCTGAAAGAGAAATTGGGCCTTTAGATGAAATCTTTCTGTTCGATCATGGACTAGATGACATCAATTCGTTCGGGCTGTTTCCAGAGCAGGAAACAGGGGCCGAAACAGGGCCTGAAGTTTTTAGGGATGACCTAGGGGAGGATTTGTCAAAAGAAGAAGGGGGAAGTAGTGATCAAATGGAGGAGTCTCCTGTGAAGCCTGAACAAGCCACACCGATACCACCAACCGGTGAGAAACGTAAACGATACAAAATTGTGGCTAGGCGTACTAGAATGCCAAGAACACGACCACTATCAAGGTCTAAAAGCGGCCAGACTGAAGAACCCTCGAAAAGTGAAACCCCTGTCAAACCAAAACCACAAATCTCATCTTCGGCCAAACCCACAACCAGGTCAACTCGAAAATCAGCCCGAATTGCCTTCCACTCCATACCTCGTCCTGCCAAATAGTCATCCGCTGTTGTTGAGGAAATTAATTCCTCCTCTTAGCCTTCATCAGATAGCGACACTGAGAATACCACCTTCAAACAGGGCACTCCCGTGTTCTTAGAGTCCTCAGAGGATAAGCCTCTGCCTGCACCAAAATCAACCTCCACTTTACCCTCCAAACCATCACCCCTCAAAACTCCCAAGAGAAAAGCCTCTCTCAAACACACCTCCACCCAAGACCCTCCTACTGAGCCTCAACCTAAAAGAGCCAAGAAGTCTACCCCGTCCGCAATCTCAGCCAAACTGACCCAACTGCTTCAGAGACGGGTAGTCAGGGGCAAAATTATCAAGGTAAAATATTTTGAGAAACAGGGTCTGGGGGTGTTTCTGCACAAGCTGCGTGCACAGGGGTGGTATGAGCTGTTTACAAACACCCAGCTGGGGTGTTCTGTACATGAGTTGGCAGAGTTCTATGCCAACTGCACTGTCACCGAAGGAGTGGTGACAAGTATTGTTAATGGGCAACAGCTTCGCTTTGATGCGAAGATATTAGGGGAAATTCTGGGGATTCCCTCCACGGGCTTTGATATATATGTGAGAGAAGACAAGACTATTCTAGGGACAGCCAGGCTGCTGGAGCTCGCCCAAAAATTTAGCCAGCAATCAAGCCTCCAAACACCCAAGTCCGTGAAGAAAGGGGACATGACATCGCTCCATCAATTGATATTCTGGTTTATCATCAAGAATGTCATCCCCAGGGGCCAGGGTCGCAATCTTGCTGATGCCATGGATCAATGTTTGATGGATCTGATGGACAAGGAAGAGCAAATCAACCTTCCTGCCATCATGATTCGCCACATAGCAAGAATTGCAAACACCTCCAGGGAACATGACCTGGGATACGGCTTCTTCCTGACTAGTGTGTTTGAGCACTTTAGGGTGACTCTGCAGAAGAAGGTGGGTGCTCAGTTCATCGATGAGATTGGGAGTAACACCCTTATGGGGTGTGGGTATGCTTTGATTGAAGGGTCTGCCTCAGAACAGGGGACCAGAACAACCCGTCCTCCTGTTCCTGGCAGTTCCTCAGTCAAGCTTGAGGCTGCTTTGGAAGAAAACTCTCGACTCAGTGCTGAGCTTACTGCTGTAAAGGCTGCCCTGGACGAGGAAAAAGCTCTAAATGCTAAACGCCATGAAGATCTCCTCGCCCTTCTCTCTTCCCTCTCAGCAAAATTTTCCCCTTCTGCTCTCTGATCACTCCCCATCTGTTGTTCTCATAGCCTATTCTCACTTCTCTTGGTTATCCTCTCCTGCTAGTTTGTACTTTTCTGTTGCACTCTTTTGATGAATGACAGGTTATCTTGTTTCTGATTGGCTTTGCCTTGCTTGCTTTTGTTGCGAATTGCTTGTGTGTGACTAGGATGGCCAATCTCATTACCGTACCAACACACTTGAGTGTATCGCCTGTTGACTTTCCTCCCCTACCCAAGTGGTGGTGATAGCAAACACCCTATGTTTGACTGTTCGCCTCTACTTTTTAATGATGCCAAAAGGGGGAAGATAGGTTGACCAATATTGTTTTAGTTTTGCCATGGATGAGTTAAGTTTCTTACAATCTTTTCGATACTAACTGCTTCATGTGAATTTGAAAAATTGGTACTAATCACTTCACTTGCCCTTGAAAGTCAATATGGTCACTTGGTTTGTCATCATCAAAAAGGGGGAATTTGTTAGAATGTATAAGGTTTTGATGATAACAAATCCAAGTGTTGTAGTAGTTGTTGTTGTTCCAAACAGGCTTTACCAACAGGGCCTTACTGCTGTTTTTCAATATATTAAAACTGCTTGACTAATGGTTTATCAAGAACAGGTACTCAAGTCAGCGATGTAAGAACAACCATGAGGAACAGGCTCTGTAAGGTGTTTGAAACATGTCCTGTGAAGTGTTTGAAGCATAGGATATAAGTGCAGCCGTGAGAAACAGGTTCAGTGAAGTGTTTGCAGCAAATTCGTCTTTCTACAAGATGACTAGTGGCTACAACAAGATGTCTTGATTTAATTTGGTTTTATATTTTTAGATTCTTGTTAATATGCCAATCAGAAAGTCTTAACTTACCACTTACTTGAAACGATTTTGTTTTCTTTTGGTAAATATTTCGGATCACCCTTCAGAACAATCCTGGAAACAGGGTGATCAGGGTGTTTCCAGAATAAGCTGCGAAAAAACTGTTTTGCACGATTTTTATCTTTTGGATTTTGAGTAGCTTCTTCAAGGATTTGCAAGAAAGATTTTTTATGGAGTATCTTACCCCTTATCCTAAAAACGGTTATTAAAATCTAAGGGAATTTGCAAAATCTTTTTTGAATAAAAAGAATATCCAATTTTTGGCAAGTGGATAAGGTTGTTGAGAAAAACATGGGCTAGTTGCTGAGAATCACCGCCTTATGCACACGGTTTAGGAAGTGTTTCCAGCTCATGTTTCCTCATCCCTTGTGGCTAAAGAATTCTATATTCTTTAGGGATTTTAGTTTCCAAAAATTTGAGGAATTGTTTTTCCAAGCACTATATAAAGTCGCTTCTTAGAACGATAGAAGCATCGGTTTTCAAAGAGAAAAATTTAGTGTTCATGAGCTTAAAAGTTTGAAAAGAAAACCGTGTCTAGTAAGTGAGTTATTTGAGTTTTCAAAGTTGGCATACTAGGACTTCATTGCACCCTATATTAGCTTAGTTGAGAAGCATTGTAATAGGGTGTTTTTCTTTATACTCTTCTTTCACAAAAGTGAGTTGAGTGTGTGTCCAAATCAAGGGGATTTTGGACGTGGGGTAACCTGTCTTAGGGAAGACGGTTACGTGGGTTGCAATTTGTAACAAGGTGTGTTACTATTGTAACGTGTTTAGCCCGTTTAGTGAAGTGTTTAAATCCTACACGAGGTAGGTCGTGGTTTTTAACCTCAGTTGGGCTAGAGGTGTTTTCCACGTAAAAATCCTGTGTCCATTATTTCCGCATTCAATTTTGTTGGATTTTTGCTTCTGCTTATCTCAAGAACAACCTGTGCGAACAGGGTCTCAGACTGTTTGCCAGCAACTTACGAAAATCGGACACCACAATTCACCCCCTCTTGTGGTTGTGTACTCTCTAAATCAACAGTTATAGAGGAAGAAACTGAAAATGAGAAGAAAGATTTTTATGTGCACTAGAAGAGCTAATTATTTTAGAATATGATGCTCTCAAAAATCAGACAAGTCCTTTTTGTTGTGACATTCAAGTGCAAATGGTTTGATGTATATAATGAAGGAAAAGGCATAAAGACATACAAATTTAGGGCCACACCTATTAATGTGACTCATAGGTTACAAATTGATGAACCCTAGACATTAACTTATCAAATTTGTCAAGTGTTCTATGTGTCAGGAATTACAATGGTGATTGGTTATTAAAAATGAATCCCCAAAATTATTTTGATTTCCTTGACGATGATGATGGTGCTTACCTTGATGAATCATTATAGGATAATCTGGAGGTTGAGATAACTTATCCAGTGGAGGTTCAACAAGGGAATGATAAAGAGTATCCCTTAAAGATGATGTGGAGCCAAATTTAGTGGACGTAAACTTAGTTGGTGTCAATTTGGATGATGCAAACTTCTTCCAAGATAATGATGATGAACATGATAAGGATAATACGAGCGAGGATGATGAGGAGTTGTCAGAAAAGCAAGTCACGCATACAACGACTTGACAGGGACCTTGAAGAAGATAAAGCCAGTTTTCCCTAGCTTTCCTCCATGAAAGGTAAAGACCTTGTTCACTAATAAAAAGTGTGGAATAACACCGGAAATTAGCGACGGATTTAGATCTGCATCTGATAGTGATGAATAATCTACAATTGAAATATATCAAGGTTGGTGACGAAATGTATATTCCGTCGCGAAGGAAATTCCATCACAAGGTCAATTTAAAAAATTTTTTTAAGACCTCGCGATGGAATTTCGATTGCCAATCACTATATTTAAAATTTTTTAAATTGGCAACGGAAATTTGAAGAGAGAGACAGAGAGAGGGAAAGAGTCCTGAGTGCAACTCCCCCTGCGAGCCCAGCCGCCCCTGCCCACCGCCAACCACCTGTTCCACCGATGCTGCCTTCAGGCGCCCCCGCTGCCTTTAGGTAGGGCAGTTTCTCTCACTACTTATCGTTATAATTTGTACAAATTTTTGGGTTACATTGTTAAAATTTTATAAATAGTTCATGTTGGATTAAATTGTGAAGTTTGTATGAAGTTGTTACTCTAATTTTCTTCAACATTTTCGTCAACGTAATTTAGGGTTTGGGTTTGGTAATTTTAGTCAAAATGTTATACGTTGGTGGAATGACATGCTAAAGTTTGAATGTATTATTAGTTTTGTGAAATTTATAGGAATAGAAATATATTTATAGAAGTTTATAGGTAAAAATATAAAATTATTGCATTTTATATGTCGAATGTGAAATTAGGTGGAGTTAAAATGAATAATTTATGTAAATAGATATGACTTAAAGGAAATAATTGTCAGTATTGGATGATGTATTTCAATGCGATTGTTATCATAAAGTTGATGCTATAATGTGGGTTATATGCTAATGTGAAATTATTGGAACTTCAATATATAAAAAGTTTCATGTATTTACGTTAGCATATATGTTTACATATTTAATTATGTAGCTTATATAATGTCTGTTTCAAATGATATATATAGTAAAATGGATGTACTTATATGTATTTTTATGGAGTAATTAATGTTTTGTTTGAATATCAGAATATATGTAACATATAATTGAGAAATTTATATAATTATTATTATATGAATTGAAATTAATACTAATTCCAATAACTTTCATGAATATTGTTGTTGGAGCAAAAAATGAATAATCGTCAACATCGTTGGTGGATGTATAATAGATTATTGCCTCATCACAATAGTTATACGCATGAATTTCTAAATTGAGTAAATCAATTTGATGTATTTGCATGTAGGCAAGCAAAGTTCCTAAGTGAGGGGAAGTATAAATGTCCATGTACAAAGTCTAAAGATAGAGTGCTCTGAACACCCATGAGGTCAAGATGCACATGATGTGTAAGGGTGTTGTGAAAAGATATTGGTATTGGATAAGCCATGAAGAAGTAAAACCTGGACAATATGATTTTGGATATTCTACCAGTGAAATAGCGAAGCTGGCGGTTCAAGTCATACTAATCACGACTACAATGAATGCTAGGTAGATTGTATAGAGTACATGGTTGGTGGCACTATACTGGCAAATCAAAATGTAAGCGATGAAGAGCCAAGGACGTGCGACGACCCATTTTATAAGATGGTTCAAGCTGCTTAACAACCCTTGTATAATTAATATTTTATACACAGTAAGTTCTCTGCTGCTGTTCGGCTATTGAGTATCCAGTCTTATTATGACCTGCCACAAGACTGTTTCAATGAAATTGCTTAATTAATGAAGGAGATATGCCCACCTAACAACTGTGAGCCAAAAAACTATGGTCAGACTAAGAAGGTTGTTAAACATCTCGGCAATGATGTGATGCACATTAATTGTTGCCGTAAAGGCTGCATGCCGTTTTTTAAAGAGGACTCGAACCTCGATGCGTGCAAGTTTTGTCGGCATTCGAGATGGAAGAGGCAAAGGTCACAGCAAAGGAATCAAATTCCATTGCCAAATGCAAGTATGCATTACTTACCATTGAAACCTCGACTTCAGAGGTTGTATGCATCAAGAAGCATTACAGAGCACATGATATGGCATTATGAACATTAATGTAAGGATGGTGTTTTATGTCATCTAACAGATGGGGCAGCGTGGAAACATTTCGATAACACGTACGCTGATTTTGCTGCAGAGTCTCAAAATGTTAGGCTCGGGTTATGTGTAAATGGATTTAATCCTTACACTTTGTCTTCAAGATCTGATTCCATTTAGTAGGTGGTGGTTACACGATAAGTGCTTAATATGTACATCTTTTTAGGGCTATTTTGCCTCGTTTTTAGGAGAATTTTACGCTTAATGATGTTGTTTACTCTCCTATTCTCGATTTATGTTTGGGTGTAGTTGTTTTATGTGTTTTGCAAAATTTTTGGTTATTTTACCTAGCATTAGCCCTTTAATGGCTGTAATTTGACCTCCCCCACGGTCATCTATGAGTTGCTATGCTCGTGGAGCAAGAAAAAAGGAAGAAACTGGTTCCAACAAAGACCATGGTCGGACCATGGTAGATGCCAAGACCATGGTAGGCCTGTAACTGCTACCTCTTCGTTTTTCCTCAGCTGTGTGGCTGAGATCAACCTGAATTTCCTATAAATAGCAACGTTTAGCAGTGAAAGAGAGCAATCCCTAGCAAGCAAAGCAAGTCAAAGTTACCCTAGTGAAGATTAATTTATTTTATTTTCTCTAAAATTTTTTTCTTTGCTTAGTTTTGTTTTTGCTTTTGTGTGAGTTTTGAGTGTGAGAGCTTTGATCCTGAGGTGGTTCTGAAGCCGTTGGTGAAGGCCATCTTAGTCGAGTCCCTTCCGTTCAGATTTCATTGATTTTTGGTTAGTTTGTTTATCTTTTATCATGCCTGAGTAGTTTTCTTAGTCTAGGAATTTAGTAGTGCTTGGAAGTGTATTGGATCATGTTTTAGTTTATTCAATTGTGCTTATTTTCATAATTGGTTTGATTTCATTCTATCATGTGTTTAATATGTTGTGAGTTGATTTTTGGCCAAAATTTACTTGCACACTTGAAATAATCGAGTGAACATTCAAAAGATAACATTTGGTTGTTGGGCTGCTTAAATAGGCTTGGCATAACTTCGCCTTGAAAGAGAGATTTATATGTTAGGAGGTCTAGTAAGTAATCGAAGACTTTGAACTTAAATTAAGTCAAATTAGTTTGAAAGAATGACGTTTGCTTAGTTTAGGAAATTGATTGATTTCTAAAGAATAGATTAAGTTTCTAGAAAAGATTACAATTTCTCAGAATCAGCCAATTAGACAATAGCACATGTTTATTAATTTTGATCCAATTCTTTTCCACAACTGTGAAAATTCCTAGACGTTTTTCTCTTGTCGATTTAGACAAGTTCATTTGTAGTAGTTAATCAAAACCATTTGAAATAGAGTTTTACTTAGCATATTCTGATAAGACTAGGCTCGATAGATTACTTTAGTCCCTGAGGAACGATATGTTTAATCTATACTGCTACTGCCCATGCGCTTGCGGTAGTGGTTAAGTTTTTGGTGCCGTTTCCGGGGACTAAATTGCTAACTATTGAGTATTGTCTTTCGAATGTGACAAAGCATTTTATTGTTTTATTTTGTTTTGTTTTGTTTTCTTATTATTTTTCTTTTTCTTATTTAATTGCGCTGGAAGTGTCGGTGAAAGTGCTTGCAGGAATTTTTTTTTTTTCAAGTTTATGCAAAGTATGATTTTGTACGAGCTCGATCCAGAGATTGAGAGAGCTTTTTGCTCAAGGAAGAAAAAGCAAAGGATCGAAGAGCAAAGGTGCGAGGCAAGAAAGAATTCAAACATGGTAGGTGAAGAAAGAAGGACCCTTCAAGATTTTGTTACTCCCAGAGTCCAAGGGATCGCTTCAAGCATAGCTCGGCCTGCTGTGGATGCCAATAACTTCAAACTCAAGCCGTCACTTATTTCCATGGTACAATAATGTCGGTTCGGCGAAACTCATTTGGAAGACCTGAATCTACACCTCTTGGTATTTTTAGAGGCGTGCGATACGCTAAAGCAAAGCGGAGTCTATAGTGATGCGATTCACCTGTGCTTATTCCATTTCTCATTGAGGGATAAGGTGAGGGCTTGGTTGCAATCTTTGCCATCTGGTTGCATAATTACTTGCGATGAGTTGACAAAAGCTTTCCTCACCAAATTCTTCCCTCCGAGCAAGACAGCGAGCCTGAGAAATCAAATCACCGACTTTCTGCAAAAAGACGATAAGATGCTCTATGAAGCTTGGGAGCGTTTTAAAGATCTACTGCATTTGTACCCCCATCATGGTCTTCAGCACTAGATGATTATCCAGGGCTTTTATAATGATATAACCCAAGCTATGAGGTCCACTATTGATACAGCAACAGGACGAACTCTAATGAGTAAGACCGCGAATGAAGCTTATAACCTTATCGAGGAGATGGTGCTTAATAACTTTCAATGGTCCACTGAAAGAGCCCAACCCAGGTGGATTGGAGGTAAGCTTGAAGTTGATGCTTTCGCTTTACTTTCTGCTAAAGTAGATGCCATGACTAAAAGACTGGACCAAATGAATATTAATGCTGTGAACCAAAGTGCCTCTTCCCCTTGTGAAATTTGTGGTTCAATTGAGCATATATCTTTGCACTATCAAGTTGGAAGTCCTTTTTTCCAAGACCTCGATAAAGTTAATTATGTTCAAAATTTTAATCCAAGACCAACCAATGACCCTTACTCTAATACCTATAATCCGAATTGGAAGAATCATCTGAATCTTCCTGATAGGTCGAATCCAAACATTGTGAACATACCTCCATGAATGCTAGACCACCCCCTGCTTTTCAAAGACCCCCATTCCCTTCTCTGATGCCCCAAAATTCTAATTTGAAAGTAATGATGGAAAATATGCTCATGGCACAATAGAAGTAGGATGAGTATATTAAGAAATTAGCCTCAAAGGTTGATGTGCTTACAACTCATAATAGGATGTTAGAAGTTCAAATTGTCCAAAAGCCACTTTTTCGTCTACGCCCTCAGATAGACCCCCTAGCAAACCTGAACCTAACCCTCGATAGCACTGTAGCTGTGTTACCATGAAGGAGGCAGAAGATGAGTCAACTAACCCTGAGGAAGTACCAATGGAAAAGGATAGAGAGATAACTATGGCTAGTAGTAAGGAGAGCAACAACGGTGGCAAGACTTCCACTTTCAAGGATAATGACACTATTGAAATCCCAAAAATTTTTCCCCCTAAGCTCCCTAACTCAGGTAGTTTTTCTATCCCCTGCATTGTAGGAAAGGTAGAAATTAAGAGAGGCCTATGTGATTTAGGTGCAAGTGTTAGCATAATGCCCTACTTTTTATTTCATAAGCTGCACCAAGGACCGTTACTAGCAGCCCCCTTTTCACTATAGTTGGCCCGCTGAGGGTTCTGTGACACAACCCATAGGCAAGTTGGAATATGTGCCTGTTAATATAGGAGACATTTGGGTGGTAAAAGACTTCATTATAGTCGATATGCCTGAAAGTAATGATGCCCACATTATCCTAGATAGGCCCATTTTGGCAAAAGCTGGTTGCCATATTGATGTGAGGGAGGGACGTATTTCTTTTGAGGTAGAGGGGAGATTTGCTGTACTTAGTCATAAAAAGGAGGATGTGGTTTCTCCTTATTCTTCTATATTAGTGCATTACCTCTTTCCCCTAAGTATGATATGGAGGATGCCTTGAATGATGAAGATCCTCATGATTCTGAATGGATTTCATATGAGCATCTTGACCAAGGGTATGTTAAGGTGGAGTTTTCTGCTCCTATGCCACCTAACAAGCCCGAGGTTGAGGCCCCTGTTTCTAATGATTCTTCAATGAGTGAGTATTGCAAGTTTGCATAAGTTGTTCACTCTATGCCCCCTTCGGAAGGTATCGTTGCCGATTTTGATGTAGGGGTTGAGTAAGTAGATGGTAGCCCCTCTGATGGGCTAAGAGAGCAATTTGTTTTGCATGCGGATGGTGCATTATGGCACTAAGTTATGAAGACCAAGGACCTACAGCCAGAATTGTTAAGATGGTACCTTCAACTGAAGAAGTTCGACTTTATGGTTCGCGATAAGGCTGATTCGGACCAAGCCTAGAACAGGGGTCGAGCTCTTGACCTCAAAAGAGCGCTTCTTAGGAGGCAATCCAAGCTCTCACTCTTCTTCCCTTTTTATCATTTTGATTTTTGTTACTTTTTTGTAGTAACATCTTCGAAAAAAGAGAACAAAAAAGGGAAAAAAAAAGAAGAGGAAAGAGAAAAAAAAATATGAATAAAATGTTGGCACCATGGTCAAGAAAACCAGAAATATAGCCGTGGGGTGCCAACCCTGAAAAAACAGAAAAAAAAAAAACGAGCACCAGCAGACACCACGGACGAACCGTGGTGAGTTGCATGGTCTGTGGTGGTTTGTTACAGGCCGCGATCTAGGTTTTTAACCGCGATGCCTTTTCCCTTTCTCCTCACTTCATCTTCTTCACTTAACACTTTCTCTCACTTCCTCATTTCTCTCTCTCTAAAACCTCCAAAACCAACACCTTCAATCTCCCTCAAATCTTCTCCGTTTTTTTTCATTTTCACACCAAATTCCTTCCTTTCACTTAATCTCGCCATTTCATCCGCAAAATCTCATCTCTTTTCTTCTTCTTCTTCAAAATTCATCTCACCCTCATTCATCCACTATACCCATCCTTTTCTTTCTCTAATTCTTCATATATTTACTTATTTTCTTCAATTTTCTAGGTTTTGGTTCCTATTTTTCGTTTTAGTTTTGTTTTTGGTTAGGTTTTGTAGCCATGGCACCAACTAAAAGATAAAGGAGCACCAAGGAGGTTGGTTCATCAAGTTAAGCACCACCCCGACCTCAAAGGACATCTAGAACATCAACTAATATGTGTGCCAGAGGTGACATTCTTCACCCTCTTGAGTTGACTCATTCCGATCATGTTGCTAGGTACAATTGTTTGAATAAACGTGTAGTAGTAGCAACTAGATACTATGATGAGGATTTGTTAGCCCGATTAAGAATGTTGGATGATATTCGTTGGTTATTTGCAAGAGATGGTATGAGCCACTTTTTACAACTTAACGAGCATACGTACCGGGACCTGACCTTAGAATTTTTAAGTGCAATCCATGTTGAGGTCATCAAAGGATCTCAATATCAAGCTGGATATGTATCGTTTTATTTGCAGGGTCTATTGTATGAATTAACCATAGATACATTCAATAATATCTTCGATTTTCCACTTAGTATGGATTTACCGAATCGTCAAGCGCCCGCAAATTCAACCCGAATGCATTTTGGGGTGAACTTTCGAGGATTGTCAGGTACAGTACCAGTTCATCGAAATGTACACATGTTAGAAACCCTTGCATCAGAGCAGCTCAGCGTATCCTTACTTGTTCTCTATTTGCTCGGGACAATGGTCTGAATGTCCCGAGATTGTTTGAGTTGTACTTTCTATCATGTATGCTTGATGGTATTCAACTTGATCCAGGTTCATTGTTAACTGGGCAATTATATAGTGCTGCTGTTAGCACTAAAGGTAGGATAATCATTTATGGGATAGTCACTACGATTGTTAGATTCTTGGGTGTTAAGCCCAATCCTGAGGATAGAGTTTCTGGGTCTGAGCGGCTTGATTAGGTTGCTTTTGAGATTATGAATTTCTGTAAAGTTAAGGCTAGCGGTTTGTTTTGGATTTACCCCGGGGACCGGCTTTTGTTGCTTCCCAATGTCGATCGCACTACTCTGCTTCACCGGGTTAATCTTTACTGGGTACCTAGTGATGACGAGATTGTTGGACCCACACCCCACCAGCGAGGCCCTCGATCTAGAAACGCAGGACCTAGTTCTTCCTCTCATCCACCCCCACCTGACTATTCTGACATCCAAGTCACCTTTAGGTCCATTCAAGAGGAGCAAGTTTCCATCCGAGAGTTTGTTGCTTCTGAGAGCGTCGCTCTTCGAGACATTGTCCAAGAGCGCCACGATGAGCTTCGTAGGTTGCTTGCTTCCCAGACCCAATATTTCCAAGACTATAGGGCATGTCCAGAGACCTGGAGAGATTGGTATATCTCTTATGGACAACCACCCCATC
Source organism: Carnegiea gigantea (assembly GCA_029747015.1). Classification (NCBI taxonomy): domain Eukaryota; kingdom Viridiplantae; phylum Streptophyta; class Magnoliopsida; order Caryophyllales; family Cactaceae; genus Carnegiea; species Carnegiea gigantea. Next base: position 28,083 of record JAKOGI010000443.1, on the reverse strand, counting down.
CTCCTCACTCCCTCCTCTCTGATCTTGTTTTCTGCTACTTCCCTTCCCTTTTTATTATGATGTGCCCACATTGAGGGCAATGCGTCATTCAAGCATGGGGGAGTTAATTATTATATTTTGCATCTGATGCTTGTTTTTGTTTGGTGTGTTTGTTTTTGCTTTGTATATATTTTTAGTGGTAGTTTTTGTAGTTTTTATTTTAATTTTGTTTTAGTATTCCATTTAGTTTTCTTCAAGGTTGCATTTTAGTTTCTTTATTTTGTTAGTTTCTTTTGCATTTTAGTTTGCATTGTTTATTAAAAAAACAAACGCCAAAAAAAAATCGAAAAAAACACCAAAGAAAAAAAATCCTCCGATGATGATCTCTATAGATTTAGTAGCTTTCTTTGGTTTAGTTTGATCCTTTGATTCACTTGAATTGTGCATTAATGCTTGAGAATGAGTTTTTGAAATGAATTCCATGTTTTGACCACATGTGTTAGATGCGAATTGATCTTCCCCATGAGTCTTTAGAAGATTTTTACATGTGTTTACTAGTGATCTAGCTTTGTCTTTGGTAGATGTTCTGTGAGACTTTGAGCCTTTAGAGACTGTTTATCATTATTAGTCTCATATTTCTTTCATGTGTGACTCCTACTTGACGTCATTTCTCTAGAACTTGCTTTGATTCTCATTGAAGATCACATTTCACATATAAATTTAAGCAATGTGATTGAGGCATTTTTCTTTCTTTGATTTGTTTAACACTATGACCAAACAGCTACCTCGGTTGTGTATTCTATCCCTTTTTAGCCCCTTTGAGCCTATAACCGTTTTTCTTAACTTGAACCTCCTATTTTAGCCCATGGCCAAATACTTGTCTTACCTTTAAGCCAAGGCTATATGAGCGTTACATTCTTTTGCATCAAGTTTCATAGGGCTTTGGCAAGGTGGATCGTTATTCTCTTTAGTGAATTTTGGCTATTTGGTGCAGGGATGTAAACATCTGATAAATGCCTTGGTTTATTGTGTAAAGTTTAGAGAAGAGTTCGATTTTAAAGTTTGTTATGGAATGCCCTTGCCTATTCCTTTTTGAAAAAAAAGGAAAAAAAAAGAAATGAGAATAAAGAAAAAAGAGAACTAAACAAAAAAAAAAGAAAAAAAATTCGAAGAAAGTAATTAGCCTTGGTGGGAATGTAAGATATTTGTGATTTCCAACTCTTTCTCCCTTCATTTTAGGATTTATTTTGATATGACTCAAGAAGGATGTAGCATGATGCATTAGAATTGTTTAAGCTCATAGTCTTTGGCTTTTTAGCTTCTCATTTCTAAAAATATTTGTTCCCCTCTTACCTTTACCCTAAGCCCTGTTACATCTATATGAAAGTCCTCATGATTGTTTAGTATATTTGCATTTTAGTGGTGGTGAATTTGAGAATCTTATCAAGCCTATGGTAGATTTGTGTCCAAGGAATGAGAATTGAGAGAACCTCCACATATATACATTGTCAAACATGAGTGCTGAGTACTACATAATTATAGTGAGGTTCTGTCAGCCTTGCTAGTTTCGCTTGTTTTATATGTTGAATGACTGTATTTGATGCTTTCAGGGAAGATTGGTTCAAGTTTTGCATTGTGGTCTACAAAAGGTTTTTGAAATTTCATTCCATATTATGCTTATTAATGACTTTTTGTATCTTTTTGAGCTATCTTTCGATCATTTTTGCTAATTGAATGTTACCTATGTCTATCCTAAGGAGGATGTGTATAGCTTTTTAGTTTTTGCATTGTTTGAGGACAAGCAATAGTTTAAGCATGGGAGAGTATGATAAGTGCTTAATATGTACATCTTTTTAGTGCTATTTTGCCTCATTTTTAGGAGAATTTTGTGCTTAATGATCTTATTTACTCTCCTATTCTCGATTTATGCTTGGGTGTAGTTGTTTTATGTGTTTTATAGAATTTTTAGTGTTTTTACCGAGCATTTTCCCTTTAACGGCTATGGTTTGACCTCCCTCATGGTCATCCATGATTTGCTACGCCTATGGAGCAAGAAAAAAGAAAGAAACGGGTTCCAGCACAGACCACGGTTGAACTGTGGTAGGCCTGTAACTACTGCCTCTTCTTTTTCCCTAGGTTGTGTGGCCGAGATCAACTTGAATTTCCTATAAATAGCAACGCTCAACGGCGAAAAAGAGCAACCCCGAGCAAGCAAATCAAGTTAGAGTTAGCCTAGTGAAGATTAGTTTAGTTTATTTTCTCTCAAATTTTGTTCTTTGCTTGGTTTTGTTTTTCTTTTCTGTGAGTTTTAAGTGTGAGAGCATTAATCTTGAGGCGGTTCTGAAGCCCTTGGTGAAGGCCATCTTAGTCGAGCCCCTTCTACTCAGATTTCGTCAATTTTTGGTTGGTTTGTTTATCTTTTATCATGTCTGAGTAGTTTTCTTAGTCTAGGAATTTGGTAGTTTTTGGAAGTGTATTGGATCATGTTTTAGTTTATTCAATTGTGCTTATTTTCATGATTAGTTTGATTTCGTTCTATCAAGTGTTTGATATGTTGTGAGTTGATTTTGGCACAAATTTACTTGCACACTTGAAACAATCAAGTGAACATTCGAAGACGACATTTGGTTGTTGGACTGCTTGAATAGACTTAGCACAACTTCGTCTCGAAAAAGATATTTATATGTTAGGAGGGTTAGTAAGTAATCGAAGACTTTGAACTTGGATTAAGCCAAATTAGTTTAAAAGAACGACGTTTGCTTAGTTTAGGAAAATTTGATTGACGTCGAAAGAATAGATCAAGTTTCTAAAAAAGATTACAATTCCTCGAAATGAACCAATTAGAGAATAGCACATGTTTATTAATTTTGATCCAATCCTCTTCCATAACTACGAAAATTCCTAGACGTTTTTCTCTTATTGATTTAGACGAGTTCATTTATAGTAGTTAATCGAAACCACTTAAAATAGAGTTTTGGTTAGTATATTCTGACAAGACTCGGCTCGATAAATTGCTTTAGTCCCTGAGGAACGATATCTTTTATCTATACCACAACTACCCGTGCACTTGCAGTAGTGGTCTTTACACCTTTTAACCTTCCCCCTGAAATATGTATGACCACATCATTTATGTTCCTTACTTGTGTAATCCCCATCCCTAAACAAAACAAAATTATATTTATAAACTCTTATTGATGAGTTGAAGAACCCGTGGGTTGTTGGAATTGAAACAGATGACATATCTATGAGTAAGACATTTCAAATGAAGGTTGCACTTATATGGACCATCAATGATTTCTTGGCATATAGAATGCTGTCTGGGTGGAGCATTAATGGTCAATTGGCTTGTCTAGTATGTATGAAACAACAAAAGGCTTTGAGACTCAAGAATGGAGGTAAATTCTCATGGTTTGATTGTCATTGGTGTTTCTTACCAAGGAACCATGCATTCCAAAGAAATAGAACTTCATTTAGAGAAGAGCAAACTGTTACGGGGGTCTTCCTCAATGCATATGTGGGGAAGACCTCTATGCTGAGGTGGAACACTGCATAATGATAACAACAGACGGTGACTTTCAAATACTAGGATTTAAGAAAAATGAGCACAATTGGACATAGAAGAGCATATTCTAGGAGTTGCTTACTGGCACACTAGTTGCTCCTCTATAATTTGAATGTGATGCACATAGAAAAAGACTTCTTTAAAAACATCATTAACACTATTATGGATGTTCCTGGAAAAACAAATGGCAATGTCAAATCACGAATGGATGTTGCAAATATATGTGATAGGGAAGAATTACATTTGCAGCAAGGCCCAAGTGCGCAAATGCTTAGACCAAAAGCAAAGTTCATTATTACTATGAATAAAAGAGGAGAGCTATGTGAATAGGGTAGAGGGACTTAACATGCCTGATGCATACTACTCTAATTTGAGGAATATTATGGAACCCGGTAAAGCAAAGTTGAACAATACAAAAAGTCATGATTGCCATGCCCTCCCAGATGATGTGTTAAAACTTTTCATTAAAATTAGTTTGTTTTTTCAGGAATTTATGACCCACAACATTGCGAGAGGATGTTCTTGAGAAAATACATCGGAACATTGCCATTACTCTCTATATGTTGGAGACGATATTTCTTCCAGGCTTCTTCAATATGATGGAGCACTTACCAGTATACTTGGTAGAAGAGGCACTACTTGGTGGCCCTGTATAGTACCTATGCATGTATCCATTTGAGAGGTAGAATAGATTATATTTGATGAAAATGGATTTAAACAACTAAACTATGCAATCACTTACAAGTCATTGCTTAATACTATTTTGTTAGGTAGTTTAGTCGTTTAAAAACAACAAGTGTATCCAAAAGATTCAATTATAAAAACAACTAAACTATGCAATCACTTACAAGTCATTGCTTAATACTATTTTGTTAGGTAGTTTAGTCGTTTAAAAACAACAAGTGTATCCAAAAGATTCAATTATAAAAGCTTACTTAGAAGCTGAAAGAATGTTTTTTCCCTCTTATTAATTCGGCTCTAATGTGCCCTCCATGCGTAGTAGATGTCGAAGACATGAGGATGGCCATGAACATAATAACCATTTCCTCGCTCTATCTATGTTTGAGCCATAGGGAACTGCTATTGGGAAGGAAAGATCAAGCTATCTCACAGATGCTGAATATATTACTACTCATCTTCACGTGCTATTAAATTGTGATGAAGTTAAGCCTTATATTAGGTGAAAGCTACCTTCAACAAGTTAAGTTGCAATTAAGTTTATGCTTTAAAACAGTTGTTTATTACAATGTGTATAAAAGGTCATAGAATTTTCACAGAATAAGTCGGATCTGCACATGCTAAAGGTAGTGAAGCTGATGTTGATAACATCATTAGAACTCATTTTACTATTTCCATCATCTTTTGTGAATGAGTACATTCTGTTAGCTGTGGATTATGTCTCTAAATGGATTGAAGCCATCCCTTTTAGGACTAATGATGCTAAGGTTGTCGTGAAGTTCCTTAGGAAGAACATCATTGCTAGATTTGGCATGCCCCGAGCTATCATTAGTGATCAGGGGACCCATTTCACTAATCGGTCTTTTGATGCCTTGCTGAAAAGGTATTCCATAATCTATAGGCTTGCTACTCCCCATCATCCCCAAACCAGTGGCCAAGTCGAAGTGTCCAATCGGCAGATTAAACAGATTCTAGAGAAGACAATGATCCGGAATAGGAAAGATTGGGCCGACAAGCTTGTTGATGCTTTTTGGGCTTATAGAACGGCTTTCAAAACCCCCTTGGGTATGTCACCCTATAGGGTTGTTTATGGTAAGCCTTGTCATCTCCCTATTAAGATTGAGCATAGAGCTTGGTGGGCCATTAAAATGCTCAACTATGACTTGACTGAGGCTGGTGAGGAGCGCAAACTGCAATTGAGTGAGCTTAAGGAGATACGAGCTGAAGTGCATGAGAGTGCTTGATCTTACAAAGAGAGGGCTAAGTTGTTCCATGATAAACATATTCTTAGGAAGGAGTTTGCCCTGGGAATGAAAGTACCTTTATATGATTCTAAACTCCACTTATTTCCAGGGAAATTGAGGTCTCGATGGATGGATCCCTATATTGTCTCACGTGTTTTCCCTTTTGGTGCAATCGAAATTCAGGATCTCGAGAGTGGCGCTCAATTTAAAGTGAATGGCCAGCGACTGAAGCAATTTTTGGAGTTGCCCGGCAAAGAGGATGTAGAGTGTCTGATACTCCACGAGGCGAGTTCTGATATGTGATGGTGTCGAGATAGCTCGGGTGTACTTAGCACCCGGCCTGGTTTCTTTTCATCCCTTCTCTCCTTTTCTCTTTTTCTTCTTTTTTCCTTTCTCTTTTCTTTTTATATAGGTGGCTGTTTTTTGTTTTGTGTATATATGTTGCACAATTTGAGTTATGTCCTTTTTGTTTTTGAGTCTTCTTTTTATTTATTTCTTTTTCAGTTTTATTTTGGATTTTGATGGTTTTTTCCACTCCCAATGAGGACATTGTGAGATTTAGGTATGGGGGTCGGAAAAATTTTGAAGATTGAAAATTTTGGAAAATCCCAAAAAGATTTTTGTTTTATTTTTGGGGAAGTTTAATACTGTTCCGATCAACTTAGATGCCCTGTGCTTTGATTGTTAGCCTGGATATATGCATGATGTGCATGTTAGGTCTCCATCTTCAGTGTGTCATTCTTAGCGCTAATTCTAACCCCATTTGTTCATTATCGCTGTGTAGTCCAATCCCTATTTATTTCATCCTCATTGTCTTAAGGTCTTAGTTTTTCATGATCGACTCTCCCACTTGTTTTTGACACAATCATTTTTGATTTTTATTTAAAAAAAGCCAAAAAAAAGAAAAAAAGGAAAAAAAGAAAGGAAGAATAGAAAAAGAAATAAAATAAATTTGGAATAACAAGTAACCCTTTGAGGCATGCGCTACTGGGTATCACACTTTGAGGCAATACTGCTATTGGGAAAACTTGCTTCCTATGTTAATAAGTCCATAATGTAATTTGTGTAAGTCAAGTGGGATTGAGTTTGATTTTGGTGAACCTGAGCTCCAAGATGATGATGCACTTGCACACGAGCACTGGGATGGATTCCAAGTCTTGATGTCCAGTGAGATGAAATGTTAGTGCTTTGATGACATTAATGGGATAGAGAGTCTTGATGAGTACATTTTGTTTATATGCGGGCCAATATCATTGCTACATAGGTGATTTAGTTGATTGAAATGTGTATCTATCTTTCCCCAGTTTTGTACATATTAAGTTTTTTTGAAGTTTATATTTATGTTTTCTTTTATAGATTTTGTGGGTATATCTTCTGCAAACCACACTAGACCTTACTCGTCCACTAGGGGTAACTTAGGAGTTTAAAGGGCTTGTTACACATGCTAAGTGCAACCATGATTCATACGAAAGTGAGTTAGGATTTTATTTTTTTTTCCCTAGGATTCTTAATTTTGTTTTAGTCGAGGACAAGTAAAACTTAGGTGCGAGGGTATTTGTTAAACAAGAAATTATGATATTTTATCCCCTTTTATTGTCTAATAATTGCTCGAAATAAATTAATAAATTGAGATTTTAATTTTTTTTCTTGTTTTGTAGGATTTGGAGAATTTAGAAAATAAATCACTAATTTAAGGATTGAATCAAGTAAGGAAAGAAGAAGGAAGAGAAGAAAGGCCAAAAAAAAAAAAAAAAAAAAAAAGATGGGCAGTCGAGCTCAGCAGCCCAACATGAAGAAGCGCCCAGTCTGTGGCCCAAGCGGTTCTCTCCCCACTTTTAGTTAAACTCATGTGCCCAGCACGTGATCGCTTCTACTCCCTTCCTTTTTCTCTTCCTTGCGATGGGCTGGCCCAACTACTATGGTTTTCTTCTCCTCTTCCTAGCCCAGATGCGACCAGCCCCATCTCTCTCTTTCTCTTTTTCATTTAGCTACATGTGCCTTGCACATGATCTTTAATCAACCCTCTCCCTCAATCTCTCCTCTTCTTCGTCCCAGCTAGAAACAGAGCCACGAAATAGGGCAGCCTCTGCTTCTTCGTCTTCGTCGCTGGTTCTCATCCGTTACTCTCTCTCTTCCCAGAACATTTAATTCATCATCATCACCGTCATTCATTCATCAGTTATAGAGTTGATTGAAGGGCAAACGAAGAGGGGAAGGCTATGGCATTTTTGAAGAGCTTTTAATGGAAGCTTCAATGGCGAGTAGGAGAGCAGCGTAGAGTAGAGGGTAGAGTTGCTTTAGTTCGGATTTTCATTTTGGTCTTCGTTTTTTTTCCACTCTCAGATCTAGTTTTAGTTCCCAAAACTAGTGCAATGGAATTCTAGATTTTCAATTTTGAGCGAAGATTTTAGTTTTAACTTTGAATTTTGAGCAGTTGGTGGAAAAAAAATTCAGATGTTGGCCATTTGTTCAATTCGAATTTGATGTCCTATTATGGATTCTCAACGTAGAGGGGCTTTCATAGTTCAGTGAGGACTGAGGGCAAATCACAGAAAAATCAGGCAATAGCAGATTAGTTGGAAATCAAGAGTTTGATTCAAAATTTTCAGTTCCAAGTTTCATTCTGCTGTGCGGCAACAGAGAAGCATGGGAAGCTTTGGTTTGTTGATTACGGTGAAGTGTTAGTGGGTTGCATTTATTTGGAGTTGGTTCCTCTTTCTTATTTTGGCGATGTTGGTTCCTCTTTCTTATTTTGGTGTCCATCTTTGGTAATCTAATTTAGTTTTTTTTAAAAGAAATTTTAGCAATCAAATTTTTTGTAATCAGATTGGAATGCTTCTAGTTTTAATTTAGACTAGAAATTCTTGGTAATCTAATGTCACAACCATCCCTGATGATCGACACCTGTTAGTATTATGGTGATAAACCGTACGCTTGCGGAAAATCATACCACATACTTAAAGATATTGTGGTGTTGGAGTATACGGGACTGGAGAAGGTGATATTGAAAATGATTATTATGGCACACTTAAAGATATCATCGAAATTGAGTATGTAGGTGAACCACTTAAAAGATGTGTGCTATTCAATTGTGAATGGTTTGCTCCCACATTGAATCATGGGACACAAGCTCATAAACTAAGCAAACTTGTTGAGGTTCATTGCATCAGAAGGTACAGAAAGTACGATCCATTCATCTTTCCAAACAATGTATCACTAGTGTACTTCATGGCACATTTAGCTTGCTCAAGGGATAAGATCAATTGGTTTGTTGTCGTACAAACCAAACCAAGAGCCAGAGTGGATACGCAATACACTCTACCCATTGCTTACAAACAAACGGGCATGACGACATTCGTTGAACATGTGAATGATGTTATCCCTACATCATTAGTGGATAAAAGTGCACCACCGGGAGAAGTTAATGATGATATGATTTTTCATTTATTCAAGTAAATGATGACATAGATGAGGCAGAAGAGGATGAGGGTGATGAAGAGGGTGAGCGGGATGATGGGAATGAAACAGATAAAGAACATGGAGATATAAATTTATATGATGATGACGACGACGATAATGATGAGAATGATGGTGAGGATGGGGGTGAGGATGGTGATGAAGATGATGCAGACAAGTAAATGCCTATGAATAGTTATATATTTTAGCGCTTGCCATCATCGTAATGCAAATGTGTATGAATGTACTTTTATTATATGTGTTAGTTTTTGTGAGACCCCGCATTTTCGTTTTCCGTTAAGCTAACTAAATTTTCCTTTTTACGTTCTAAATTCGCATTTTTAGCAACTGTATGAGTTAAATTATTATCGATGTGCTTATGGGACCCCATAATTTTACTAAAAAGAATTATTATTGCTATTATTGATTTTAAAGTTAATTCGTGCTATTTGTGCCTCTAAACTGTATCGATAGTTTAATTTAGTCATTATTCGATTTATTTAGTCATTTCCCGAATGCGAGTAGGTTGTTAACTTTAGAATTAGTTTCGAGGTTTATTAAAATCGACCCTTGACATATTTGGGAATGAATAGTCGATAGAAGGCCGTATTACTGATTCGCATTTAGAATTCGGGATATGAACTAGACTAGCTGTGCCAATTACTGACCAGCTTGAGTCAAAAAAAAAAGGGAGAAAGAAAAAAAAAATAGAGAGGGGTATTTTTATAACCCTTTTCTTCTTCCTCTACCTCACGCACCCCCCTCGAACTCCCGTGCCTCTCTCTCCTTCAGCATTTCCTTCTTCTTCTCTCTACACTCATGGCCTCAAGCGCCGAATTCCATTGATTTTCCCTCAGCCCAGCTCAGAATTCCTCACATTTAACCTTCCCCACCACCAAACAAACCCTTAGCCGTGAAATCTGGGCAAAATTCGAGGGATTTCATCGCGATTTTGGAGAGTTTGGACGACGATTTGGGGCATCGAACGCGTACCCATGCTTGGCCATGCAATCTAGCCGGTAATTACTCCAATTCCTCTGTAATTTGGGAGTGAATTTGTTGCATCGATTGTCCATCACGCATTCGAATCAGCGAGCGAGGGTTAGATGTTTTTGGAGTCTGTTCGCATGTTCTGGGCATGGGTTAGGGGTCTGGTCGAGTCATCAACCAGCCAAGGGTCAGGGAATCATGCCTTTCCAGCACTCAAAGCCAAACCCAGTAGCCCTCAAACGAACCTCTAGCATGGAATCGAGGTGGGTGTTCCTCGCCTCCTAGATTAGTATAAATTTCGCAAACGTTTTAGCGGAATCGATGTTGCATGTTAGACTAGCGTAGCCAAATTTGTTAGAATGTGCTGTCTGAGATTGGATTCTGAGATGAAACATATATGCTTAGCTTCAAAGTGGATCAATTGTGTTAGTTCATCCATGAGATTTAATTTTGAAATGATTTATATATGTTTAGCTTCGATTCGAATCAATTTAGATGAATTATGCGTGAAATGTTAATTCAGAACAAATTATATACGTTTAGCGTCGATTCGAATCAATTTAGGTGAATTATGCGTGAAATGTTAATTCAGAACGAATTATATACTTTAAGCATAGATTCGATCAATTTAGGTGAATTATGCTTGAAATGTTAATTCGAAGTAATTTACATATGTTTAGCTTCCATTCGAATCAATTGACGTAAGTTATACTTGAGATTTAATTTCGAAACGATTTACATATGTTTAGCTTTCATTCGAATCAATTGACGTAAGTTATACTTGAAATGTTAATTCGAATTGAGTTACATATGTTTAGCTTCCATTCGAATCAATTGACGTAAGTTATACTTGAAATGTTAATTCGAGTTGACTTACATATGTTTAGCTTCCCTTCGAATCAATTGACGTAAATTATACCTGAAATGTTAATTCGAAGTGGTTTATATTTGTTTAGCTTCAATTCGAGTTAATTGACGTAGATTTTGCCTGAAATATGAATTCGAAACGAATTATGTATGTGTAGCTTCGATTCGAATCAATTTAGTTACTTCAAGCTGAAAGTTTCAATTTGAAGTAACGTAAATACGTTTAGCTTGGATTCGAATTTATTTACTTCATTTATGCCAGAAGATGTCATTTGAAATGAATTATAAACGCTTAGAATTAACGTATATATGATTAGTCGTATCATAATCGTATATGAATCATAAACGTATATGAATCATAATCATATATGAACTTCGAAATGAGTCGTAATTACTTAGAATTAACGTGTAAATTGCCTAGTTATTTCATAATCGTTGGTTAATTTCAAAGTGAATTATAAGTGCTTAAAATCAATGTATATGAAAGTTTAGTCGTTCCATGATCATTTATAAACTTCGAAGTGAATCGTTTTATTTTTAAATAGAGACTTGATTCATGTTAAGCTTGAAAGGCATGAATAGTTAAGCTTGAATGGCATGAATAGGCTTAAATGTAACTTCGAATTGATACTTGTCCATTTGATTGAATTATGCTTATAAAACAGCTCTGGAATAATATTTGAATGACGAACTAAGCCTGTTTATGTCCCTTAACTGAAATATATGAATGTAATCGTGTTTCACGCTTAGTTGATTTAACTTAGCTTGCTAAACGTCTGTTTCAAGTTAAGATCGTATGAATGCCTATTATATATATATGAGTGTATGGTTATAATCATTGGTTGCAGCATACTGCTAATTGTTAGCTATTTATTCGGTAAGTTAAGCATTGGTAAATTGCGTAAGGTTATGTGTCTCTTTTCAGTATATCCTAATGATTAGGATGCCAGATTGTAAATTGAAAACCGAGATGGTAGTTGGATGGTTTGAGGAAGAACTATGAGTGATTCGAGGTTCTTATGGTCCGGTGCTTGTGAGGAGGGAGTTTGGGTTGTGAATTAACCGCAATCGTGTGGATTGCGAGGCCATGTGTGGCTCATTGTGCTGAATTGATTATGAAGTGCTTAAATGTGATACATGTGGACCCCCTTCCCTTCCGTGTCCTCAAATTACACTATGTGCATAGGGGTGAGTTTTTCAAAGAAGGATTTCGTATTTGAAATGATAATAGCCATAAATATTAGTGCATGATGGCATATTTTAACTAAACGAATACAATTTTGAGGGTGAACCAGCTTGAACGGGGGAATCCTAAAGAGTTTTTACAGAGGCGTGAGTTGCGTGATAAATGATTTCGCTGTGGGAAGCAGCAAAATTATTAGTTGTTATGGCCCATATGCTTTAAAGTGGCTAAGATAATGTGCTTCGGACAATATGAAAAGAACGATGTTAACCTAGGGGAAGGTCCGGAAACCCTAGAGGCCCGGACGAGGGTTAATGTAGTGGTCCGATATGTTATATGTGGCCATCGCAGGAGCAAGAGCTTAAGTGTGACCGTTAGGTCTCACTATGGGGTTGGGAATAGATCTCACCCGATCAGCACCTGTAATGATCTTATGCCAGAAGTACTTTCGTACTAAGTTAAGAAAAGCAGTTGGCGCTTGGCCATTTTGTATGTTTTGAATGAAAGAAAGTTTTTATGGGCCCTAAGTGGCCATATGGAATGATGTACGAAAAGTTTATGAGGGTCGTTGTACGACCATTATGAAATGAAATGTCTTTTGAAAGAACAAGAGCCTCAAGAGGCTAAGCAAAGTGCTTTTAAGAAAAGAAGAAAAGTTTTATGTGCATGTTATGTGCTTTTCTTGTGAATGAAATATGAATGAGATTTCAAGTAAGGATAAGTGAAGTAATTTCACGAAAAGAAAGAAAAATGCTTGTGCAAGTCATGTGAATGAAATCTAAGTAAAGCGTTATGTGAACATTCCAAGTATAACTTATAAATGAGATGCTACGTAAGATACAATTATGAAAAAGAAAGCCTTATAGGCATGTTTCATGCATACCCTATGAATGAGACTTGAAATGTGTGTGTGCCTTATGCATATCATATGAATGAATTGCCAAGATAAGAATGATTATGAAATAAAAAGATAACTTTATGTGCACATCATATGAATGAGGTTTCGTGCATAGTTTAAACTAGAATGCTAAGAAGTTATGTTATAAAAAGAAAGATCCCTATGCTTAACCCTCGATGCTTGCTTATGTGCTTAACTGCTTGTTATTAAAGGAACTTAGTCGTTGAGGGACCTAGAAATATGTTTGAGTGGTTAAGATGAAGTTTATGTTCAGCAATCCTTCCATAAGGATTTTATGAATGCCTAATATGATAGTAAAGTATGAATACGTGATATGTGACTATTAAAAATATTGCTGCCTGCAACGGTTATGGTTTTAAGGGGGTTGGGGGACACTCGCTGAGCGTATAGTTGCTCATCCCACTACTCTTTCCCCTTTTCCCCAAGTATTCTTTATAACAGGAAAAGGATTGAATCAGCTATGACAAGATGGAATCCGTTCATGCTTGCAAGGTGTCGTTTGTGCCCATCGAAGGGATCTTACGTGTTTAATGAAGTCACGTTATCCATTCTTAGTTTGAAATGTTTGCAAACAGGTATTCTAAGTTCATGTAATACATACTGTCTATGAGTCGCTCTGAATGGCCTCATGAGCCAACCATCTAGTCAGTTAGATGTCTTTTGGCTAAAGTTAGTTATGTTTTGGGATGTAAACCCCAATACCCCGGTTGTGTGAGCCATTGAGTTGTATCATCCATTTCTTCTTTATCCATGAATTAATCTGGTTGTTGTACTCCGAGCGAGTGGCTCGTTGAGTTATGAACTCCGGCGCATGGCCGTTGAGTTTCTTTTAATGTTTTGCGCTTCCCTTGATTACAGGGACTTTTTGTAAGACTTTTAGCCTGAAAACGGTCAGTTTTTAGGGGAAACTCTGCCCGTTTCATCCCAGAAATTAAGTAAAAAGTTAAGAAAATGTAACCTCCTGACCCTAGAGGTTGGGGGTGTTACAATTGATGGTATCAGACCAAAGGTCCTGCGACCATAGGCCGCGACCTGAGTCTTGCATCTCATATAGTCGCCTAGGAACATGTTGTGCTAATGTGACATATATTTTGCATGTGTGCAAGTGTGAGTTTTGTATGATCGTTACTGCACTCAAGTAGTTATGTATGGTTCGAGGAGGTCGACTGAGTAAAAGTGGCGAGTTGTGCATTAGTATAAGAGTCAAATGGCTCTCCCCACACCTTCAAGTGACGTAGTGAGTACTTCATTGGTGCAATATGTTCTTGACGTGCTAACTGACTTCACTGATTGACTTTTAGGTGATTCGGTTGAGCCAATCGGATGTATGTGAATCGTGTGTTAGGAAGTGAATCCAAGTCACCTGTATCGTGTGAGCTAAGTGATGTTTTGATTGATAAAAGTTTTCTTCGTGCGCTCTGATAAGACAATCGATAGTTAAAGCACGTCAATTAGACTTGAGCGATTAAAAATTCTTTTCTAAGCTCGTCTTTGCCCCTCAAGTACGATTTGCTCCTCGGGCCCCACAATGGAGTAAGCAGGCGTACTCAAAGGTTGGTAGAGAAGAAGCTCAAAACAAATAAGCTATTTTTCACCTTTGGGATCCAAAGTTTCGAAATGTTAATGTCATTTTGACTATCGAGCCAAGGTTATCTTCCACCGAAGGATTAGCTGTCCGTTAGTAATGAAGAGGGAGTTTAGACTTCCAAATACGTGCCCTTATGTTAATCAAATGTTGCTTGTAAATGTGTATGTGCTATGATGTGTACGTCGATAGAATCCTTCGTAATGCGCTAGGGAAGGAATGATTGGAAATTAGCTGCTATGATTGATAATCCTAGTAAATGATACCTTTTGTTTTCGAATTCTGAGTTTCCTGAGTATATTAAGGGTTGCCCTCGCATACATGCTTGAAAGACTAAATGCTAGTGGTAGAACCTTGCTAAACATCGCGTAAGTGTACCTACTGTTCTCCATCTTTGCCATTCGGGAATGCGGTAACGATGTTTTAGTTGGATTGAACCCTGATAAACCTAGAAAACGCAAGGTAGGAAGAATCTAGTAGACTTGGGAATTGTACATAGGAATGATCCCTACTAAGGTAAGCAACCTACTTTGAGTCTCCTACGATCACCTGTAAGATAGATATACCTCGTAAGACCTCAACGTGTGCCTATGAGGCCATTGATGTCAACCATACTCACACAATACTAGCTGCTTAACACCAATCTTTCCTAAATTGGATGGGCTTTAGGGCAAGCCGTTGACCATATGCGGCAAAAGGAAGATTACACGCATACTTACACGTCTAGGTGTTCTTTCTATGTGACAACATGTGGGTCTGCATGTCTGAAAGATTTATTATGGTATCATGTGCTGTGTAAGACCACAAGGATACATATAGATAGAATTGCTGAATGTGGGTGAATTGTTGAGTACACGAGCATTTTTGATGCCTGTTTGGGGCCTATATATGATGCAATTGACTTGAGACGCTTTCTAAATGGTGAGTTAAGGCTTTTCTTCCGTATTAAAGACCTTCCTAATTATCCAAGCTAGGCCCTACTGTTGCATCTGACGATGTGCATTTGTTTCCATCGATGCTTCAAATGCCTACGTGCCAAAGCATGTACGTTGCTTGATGTTGTTGAATTCGTGAGTATACAACCACAAGAGGGGGGTGAATTGTGGTGTCTGATTTTCGCGTTGTAAATAACAAACACCCTAGTAGAGGTTGTTCTCAAATGACAAACACCCTGATAGCTTGTTTGCACGGGGTGTTCTCAATTATTGCAGATGCGAAAATCACCAAGATAAATGCGGAAAATAAAGCACACACAATTTTTACGTGGAAAACACCTCTAGCCCAACTGAGGTGTGAAAAACCACGACCTACCTCGTGTAGGATTTAACCACTTTCACTAACGGGCTTCACACGTTACAAATGTAACACACCTTGTTACAACTTGCAACCACGTAACCTTCTTCCCAAAGACAGGTTACACCACGTCCAACCTTCGCAAGATTAGACACGTCCAAGTCCACACGACTAGGACACACTCACTCACTTTTCTGATTCAAGATCAGGGTTACAAACACCTTACAGGGGGTGCTTCTTACTAAGCAGATGTAAGGTACAATGAAGATCCTATTATGCCAATGGTTTGAAAACTCAAAATCAAACACAGCTTGTCACGGCTTGCTTTTCAGAATGAAGCTCAAGAATCTTTGAGTGTAAACCGTGTTTTCTGATTTTTTCTTGAATTTTTCAAAAAGCTGTGTTTAAGCAAATTCAACCTGAGTTTTCTATCTGCTCTTTTCTCGTGTGTTGTGTGTCTACTGGAAGAGAAAAAGCTGAGGTTTTTAAATACAAAAACCAACGGTCATAAGCCACAGAATCAGCTAAGTATAGAAAACGATTTTCAATCAGGAAATGTTCTCCTACGGCTAGTGATAAAATTTTGCCAAAATATAAGGGATTTGATATCTTAAAAGATAACCCTTATCTTCCCATAACCGTGAGGTGGATTCAAAAAAGCAACCAGAAATTTTCAGCTTTTGAAACTTTACCATATCCGAAAATATGGTCAAAGGAAATCTTTAAGTTTTGGCAAATCTCCCAAAACTTATTTTCGAAAATCTCCCATAATAGTTTCAAGAAATATCCTTTCCAGAGAAATAGCGGTTTTGAAATTTCAAGGAAAGTAATCTGGAGATCTTTGCCAACTAAAATAAATTTTCAAAGATAACCGGGTGTGGCTACTGCAGTTCAGAAACACCCTAGGCACCCTGTTCGCAGGGTTGTTCGCAACTGGTGTTCTGAAGCACTTAGCGCAAATACCGATTCAAGAGGTGTTTAAAATGATGTTTTCAATATTGGCATATTAACAAGACTCTAAATAAATAAAACCTATATACCCAAGACTTCTTGTTTTGAATGTCATCTTGTCCAAGATTTATGGTGCTGCTGTGAATACCAAGGCCACCTTGTTTGCTGGGGTTGTTCTTTCCATTGCTAGAGTTCAGGAACATGCCTTACAATCAACTGTCGAGATGGTGTTCTTGACTTAATATAGAATCACCAAGTAAAACCTGTTTTGAAGACTTGTTCTCACATGTAGCAAACCAGTTAGTATAATAAAGAACATAAACACCAGTTAGGCCTGTTTGGAGACCGTGTTTGGAGCAACATTACTAGGACAAATTTTTACATACACTTGGATTTGTTATCATCAAAACTAAATATAATAACTCAACAAATTCCCCCTTTTTGATGATGACAAACCAAGTGACCATATTGACAAAAAAATTGAATGCTGATAGGGATCCACGTAAGTCAAGGTCTACTTAAGTCAATGCTAGGTTCATTCGTCAATAGGAGGGTTACACTCTTCTTCCCCCTTTTGGCATCATTAAAAAGCATAAACAACATTATGAATGCAAGAAAAGAAGTATGTAGCAGAAGGGGCAAGAAGCATTAATAATGAGATATTGCATTAAAAAATACAATGCCAAAAACGAAATTAAGAAAGGAGGAAACTAGAGAGCAGCTTATACAATCAGGGAGCAGGGGGTGGTTTCGTTTGCAGAGGAGGAATGCTGGGGGCAAGAGTGGAGAGAAGTGCAAGGAGATCTTCATGGCGTTTGGCCGAGAGAGCTCGTTCCTCAGCAAGAGCAGCCTTGACAGCTGAGAGCTCATCCTTGAGGCGAGCATTGTCCTCAAGAACAGCCTCAACCTTGACGGAAGGTTGCCCAGAAACAGGTGGTCGAGGTGGTCGACGTTCCTGTTTGGAAACTGACCCTTTGCCAACCTCATAGCCACACCCTAGGAGAGTGTCAATCCCAATCTCATCAATGATTTGGGCCGCCACTCTTCGTGTGAGCACTATCCCAAAGTGCTCAAGCACCCTTGTCAACAGAAACCCATAGCCAAGATCATGTGCCCGGGTGGTGTTCGCAATTCGCTCTATGTGGCGAATCATGATTGCAGGGAGGTTTACTGGTTCCTCCCGATCCAGTAGGTCCACCAGACATTGATCGAAGGCATCTACTGAGTTTCGCCCTTGACCTCGCGGTATTATGTTCTTGATAGTGAACATAAACAGTAGTTGGTGCAGGGAGGTCATTTCACCCTTCTTAACCGAAAGGGGTGTTCTCAGGCCCTGTTTTTGACTAAGGCGTTTGGACACCTCTAAGAGCCTGGCTTTTTCCAGGGTAGTTTTGTCTTCCCTCACATACACAGCAAATCCACGAGAGGGGATGCCCAGAATACCACTTAGGGTGGCTTCATCAAAGGAGAAATGACACTCATTGACAGCACTTGTCACTACCCCATTTGTGACAGAGCAGTTGGCATAGAATTCAGCCAACTCGGGCACAGAACACCCTTGCTGGGTGTTTGCAAACAACTCAAGCCAGCCTTGGGCTCGAAGCTTGGTCAAGAACACCCCCAGACCCTGTTCCTCGAAAAGTTTACATTCACTACCTTCCCCCTGACGACATTGCGCTTCAGCAACTGCGCATGTTTGTCAGACATAGGAGAGGGAGTGAACTGCTTTGGGCGTTTAAGGACAGGAACAGAGGTGGTAGTTTCTGGTAGGGGGGCTGTTCTGGGCTTTCGCTTGAGGGGTATTTTGGCAGGAGAGGGCTTCACAGCAGGTTTATTGGTTGGTTTTGGAGGAGATTGTTCTTTAGAGGACTCGGAAAACACCGGTGTCCCCTGTTTGAAGGTGGTGTTCTCAGAGTCAGAACTCGAGAACCCTTCAGAAGAAGAAGAAATCTCCTCGATGATAGGAGCAGAGGGTTTGGAGGGACGATGAGAGGATTGAAATGCTAGCCTTGCAGATTTTCGAGAGGGCTTAGAGGATTGAGGAGAAGAGGGAGTTTGAGAGGGTTGAGACCTTGGTTGTGGCCTTGTTCTTGGCGTTCTGCTACGCCTAGCCACGATTTTCACCCTCTTCCTTTTCTCTCCAGTTTGAAAGACTGGAGGGGAGATTTCAGCCTCAGGAAGAGAATTCTTCTCTAGACTCTCCTCTGACGACTCATTCGACTTCCCTTAGAAATCGACATGCAGATCCTCCACAAACACACCTTCGACAGAGGCAGCCCCTGTTTCTGTCGCTGTGTCAGAGAACAACCCAGAAGAACAGGGCTCAAAATTAAACCCTTCAGGGGTTTCCAAGAATTGTTCTTGAGACCCCGACTTTGTTCCCTCTGACTCAACTGAAATGGGACAAGCAATTGCCCCTACGAGGAACACCAATTCCCTTCGACATTCAAAGGGAATATCATCCATCCCCATTCCCATTGATTTTAGGGACAAGCTTTTCAGGAATTTGAAAGGCTTGTACGAGATTGGGCGAGAAGGAGCAGGGATTGAGGAAGCAAGAACGAGGGCTTTTGAGTGAGAGGTGTTGTTGGAAGCCATTGTTTGCTAGAGGAGAGAGATTAGGGTTTAGAGGGTTTTGCTAGGGTTAGAAAGCAAGAACAGAGGGGAGAGAGAGAGAGAGAGAGAGAGCAAGACGGGGAAAACAGACACACGCAAAGGGGGTTTTTAAACTCCCTACCCGTTATGAAGGGCCACCTAGGAAACACCTAGAATTTAAGCAGGCAGCATACATTAATGACAATCAAGGCATACCTGTTCGAGCCATCTGTTCTTGAACATGCTTCTCTCATTCCAAGGTCTGTCATGAATACTCTTTCTCCATCTCCCAAGGCAGCAGTCTTCATAAATAATCATAATAGCACACAAGACTACACATATTTGTTAAGCATAGACCACTGTTTTGATAGCAATAATTGCAAACAAGTGGATAGAACAGGTATTATAGGGTGTTTTGTCAGCTTGATCTAACTCTGAGAACAGGTGTTCTCAGGGTGTTTTCACCAACCCCAATTCCAGTCTGTTTCTCTCAAATTGGTCTCTAGCTAGTGCCTTAGTGAATATATCAGCAATTTGATTTTCCGTTGAGCAAAAATTCATAGAGATTAAACCCTTTTCAACATTATCTCTCAAGAAATGATGTCGAATGTCAATATGCTTTGTTCTTTTATGTTGATATGGATTTTTGGCAATATTAATTGCACTTGTGTTATCACAAAAAATAGGAATGCATCCAATGTCAACACAAAAGTCCTTAAGCTGTTGCCTTATCCACAACAGTTGAGCACAACATGAAGCTGCTGCAACATATTCAGCTTCTGCTGTGGACATGGCAACTGAATGTTGCTTCTTGGTAGCCCAAGATACCAAACAAGGTCCAAGAAAGTGAGCCATACCTGAGGTACTCTTTCTATCAACTAGGAATCCAGCATAGTCAGCGTCAGCATATCCAACAAGATCAAAATTGCAACCTTTAGGATACCATAAAGCTAAATTGGGTGTATGTTTCAAATACCTTAGTATCCGTTTAACAGCCTTAAGATGAGTTTCCTTAGGGTTAGCCTGAAAACGGGCACATAAACCAACACTAAAAACAATATCAGGTCTACTAGCGGTTAGGTATAAGAGTGACCCAATCATACCCCTATAGAGTTTCTCCTCAACTGAGGGACTCCCATCATCCATAACCAACTTGGTTGAAGGAGAAATAGGAGTGTCTATGGGTTTGGCTGACTCCATCCCAAAACGCTTAAGTAACTCCTTGATATACTTTTGCTGATGGATCATGGTGCCGTTTGGAGTTTGCTTGATTTGTAAGCCTAAGAAAAAATTAAGCTCACCCATCATGCTCATCTCAAACTCACTCCTCATCATATTTGAAAATTCATTGCATAAATCATGATGAGTTGCACCAAATATAATATCATCAACATATATTTGGACAATCAAAAAATGTTCCCCCTTAGATTTTAGAAACAAGGTATTGTCTACCTTGCCTCTTCTAAAATCATTTTCAAGTAAAAAACTTGACAACCGTTCATACCAAGCTCTTGGAGCTTGTTTTAAACCATAAAGTGCCTTGTCAAGTTTAAAAACATGATTTGGAAAATCACCATTTTCAAAACCAGGGGGTTGTTTGACATACACCTCTTCTTTAAGGTATCCGTTTCGGAATGCACTTTTAACATCCATTTGATATAGCTTGATTTCCATATGAGCTGCCAAGGCTATTAAGATTCGAATAGCCTCAATTCTAGCAACTGGTGCAAAGGTTTCTTCATAATCGATCCCTTCTTCTTGATTGTATCCTTGTACAACCAGCCGTGCCTTGTTCCTAGTGACTGTTCCTGACTCATCCAGTTTGTTTCGGAACACCCACTTGGTTCCAATGATTGTTCTCTCTGCAGGTTTAGGTACAAGGTGCCATACTTTGTTTCTCTCAAATTGATGAAGCTCTTCTTGCATAGCCGTGATCCAATCTGAATCTGCAAGAGCTTCATTCACACTTTTTGGCTCAATGTTAGAAAGAAAAGCATAGAAAGCACAAAAATTCTTTAGCTTAGATCTAGTTTGCACTCCAGTATTAATATCTGACAAGATTTGATCAAGAGGGTGCGAACTATGGTGCTTCCATGGTCGTGGAGTAAGAGGATCCACAGACCCATGCTCTACTCTAGTCGTAACATAATGCTTACGATCATCTCCCGAGCCTGTTTCTGCACATGTTTGTAAGTCTATTCCTGAAGAACACGGTTCCGAACAGGGTTCAGCGGTGTTTTCCCCTGTTTGGTGTTCACCTTGCCTGCTGTTCTGAGGAACACCTTCAGGAGTTGTTTTCTCCATGGTGTTCTTACCTCGTTTATCTTGGAGCAACACTTCTTTTCGAACAAGACCTAATTCAAGTTCATCTTCCTGTGCATCATTCTCACTCAACACGTTAGATTCATTAAAAAGCACATGCACACTTTCCTCAACACACAAGGTTCTTTTGTTAAAGACTTTGTATGCCTTGCTGTGAGAAGAATAGCCAAGGAATATTGCCTCATCACTCCTAGGGTCAAACTTTCCTAAGGCATCCTTCCCATTATTATGCACAAAACACCTACAACCAAATGTCCTTAGGTGCGTAATATTGGGTTTTCTGCCTTTGAAAAGTTCATAAGGAGTTTTATTCAACATGGGTCTGATCATGCATCTATTTATAATGTAACATGAGGTGTTCAATGCTTCTGCCCAAAAATACCTATGAAGACCACTAGCAATAAGCATTGTTCTGGTCATGTCTTCCAGGGTGCGATTTTTGCGCTCAACCACCCCATTTTGTTGGGGTGTTCTTGGAGCTGAGAAGTTATGATCAACACCATGTTCATTACAATAGTTGATAAAACTTGCATTTTCAAACTCAGTTCCATGATCAGATCTCAAGCTAATTAAAGAGTGTCCTACTCTCTTTTCAATCTTTTTGAGAAAGGCAATAAAATTCTCAAAGGTTTCATCTTTGGATGCCAAAAACAAGGTCCAAGTAAACCGAGAGTAATCATCCACTACAACAAGCACATACTTTTTCCCACCTCTACTGGTTACCCTCATGGGACCACACAAGTCAATGTGTAATAATTCTAGAGGTCGAGTAGTGCTTACACATTTTTTCGATTTAAAAGAAGATCTGACTTGTTTGCCTTTTGCACAAGCTTCACATACCTTGTCATCATTAAACTTGATGGAAGGTAGTCCAACAACCAAATCTTTGGAAACAAGTTTGTTTAACAAAGATAGGCTTGCATGACCTAGTCTCTTGTGCCATAGCATTATATCATCATTTAATGCATTTAAACAAGTCAGATTATTTGGGGAAGAGTGGAAATACAAACTTTATAAACATTTTGACATCGCTTCCCCCTCAACACAACATCTCCTGTGTCGTCATTCACAACCAAGCAACGTGTTCGTGAGAACACCACTAGGTTGTTCTTATCACACAGTTGGGACACACTTAGTAAATTGTGCTTTAAACCATCAACCAAGTGCACATTGTCAATTGAATGGGAGAGAGTTTTACCAATATTACCTATACCGACAATTGTCCCAGACTTGCCGTTTCCAAATGCTACACTCCCACCATTTAGAGCTGTAAGTGAGAGAAAGTTTGATCTTTCACCAGTCATGTGCCGTGAACACCCACTATCAACATACCACAGCTGCCTGTTTTCAAGGTTGTTTTCTGATCTGTTTGACAGGGTGTTTCTTACCCTGTTTGCTGGGTTGTTTGTGGAATTATTCTCTCTCACTTCAGCCTGAAAACAAATCACGGGTTAGTTTTGGGAACCCAGATCCACTTGGGTCCCATTCCTTTAAACATGTAAAGCTCATCTTTTCTAATCCAGATTTGTTTCACATACCTTTCATTCTTTTCATTGGCATGTTTTCTTAAAGGACAAGAATATCGATAGTGACAATTTTTACCACAATGAAAGCAAACAATGTTTTCAGGTAATCCCACATACTTTCTATGAATTGGGTAAACTGTTCGTTTAGGCTTATACCCAAGTCCCTTTTTGTTTCGACTGTGGGGAGTGTTTAACCAAGCAAGGGCCTGTGAAGATTTGTTCCAGCGTTTGTTTGTGCTAAGCTCGGTTTCCAGTTTTTCTTTATTAGCATGCAAACCCTTGTTCTCTTTGAGCAGGGACTCAACCATTCCTTCTACCTCAAAGAGTTTTTCCTCTATTCGAGAGTAATCTCCTTCTTTTATAAAGAGGTTTTCTTTGAGTATATTAACATTTTTATGTAAACCGAGTTTTTCATTTTTAAGAATTTCATTTTCAAGCTCTAGGTCACGAACTTCTCTTTTTAGATCAGCACGTGTCTATCAAATTATATAGAAGTTCTTCTAAAGTGGCTTTGTTAAGACCATGTACCTTGTTCTTGAGATCTGAGAAGCCGATTGTTGATTCATCATCTGAATCTGAATCACTTTGTGCCATAAGTGCTACGACCCCTTCTTCAGCTTCAGATTCTCCTTCACCCTCAGAGGAATCTCCCCAAGCAGCCAGCATAGCTTTCGAGAATCGCTTGCCCAAATTGTTTACAGGGTGGTTTCGACCCTGTTTTCGAGGGTGTTCGGGCGTCTGATCTTCTCGAAGCAGAGGGCAATTCTTGACTAAGTGATCTGGTTTGCCGCACTTGAAACACCCTGTGAGCTGTTCTTTGGAGGTGTTTCTGGACTTGCTGAAGTCTTTTTTTTTGTTGGTTTCCTTGACCTTTTTGAAGATTTCTTGAATTTTCTGGACATTAGGGCCATTTCTTCATCTTCAAGGTCAGAGTCAGTGTCCTCATGTGCTTTCAAGGCAAGCCCACGATCCTTCTTTTGCTCCTCTTTTTGCTGTGAGTTCTTTCGGAGTTCATAGGTCTGGAGATTACCAATCAACTCGTCGAGGGTGATTTGGTTCATGTCTTTAGCCTCTTGGATGGCTGTTACTTTGGCCTCCCACGTGCGAGGTAAAATTCTGAGGATTTTTCTCACCAACTCTTCAGTGGTGAAAGATCTTCCCAGGGATTTTAACTCGTTTGTGATGTGGGTGAACCGTGTATACATGTCCACCACAGTTTCATGATCACCCATATCAAACAACTCATATTGTCGCATAAGTAGCTCAATTCTAGATTGTTTAACTTGACTCGTACCTTCATGAGTAACTTGCAGAGCATTCCAGATAGCTTGGGCTGATTCACACTCAGAGATGCGAGTGTATTCATCGGGTCCTAGGCCAAAATATAGAAGCTTTTGGCCTTGGCATTTTTCTCCATTTTCTTGTAGTCCTCGGCATCAAACTCTATGGATTCCTTGGGAACCTTCTTACATCTTCAAGCACCTTGGTGGGAACAAGGGGCCCGTTCTTGATGAGCATCTATAATTCATAATCTTCTGCATGAATATAGTTCTCCATCCTATTCTTCCACCAACTATAATGTTGGCCGTTGAAATAGGGTGGACGAGTAATGGATTGCCCTTCAAGAATTCCTTGTGGGGTACTCATCTTCAGGATCTCTCAAGGTGTTAACCTTTTGTAAGAGAACCTGCTCTGATACCACTTGTTGAGTTCGTGAGTATACAACCACAAGAGGGGGGTGAATTGTGATGTCTGATTTTCGCGTTGTAAATAACAAACACCCTCACAAAGGTTGTTCTCAAATGACAAACACCCTGATAGCTTGTTTGCACGGGGTGTTCTCAAATATTGCAGATGCGAAAATCACCAAGGTAAATGCGGAAAATAAAGCACACACAATTTTTACGTGGAAAACACCTCTAGCCCAACTGAGGTGTGAAAAAACATGAAACACCTCGTGTAGGATAAATGTAACACACCTTGTTACAACCTGCAACCACGTAACCTTCTTCCCAAAGACAGATTACACCACGTCCAACCTTCGCAAGATTAGGCACGTCCAAGTCCACACGACTAGGACACACTCACTCACTTTTCTGATCCAAGATCAGGGTTACAAACACCTTCCAGGGGGTGCTTCTCACTAAGCAGATGTAAGGTACAATGAAGATCCTATTATGCCAATGGTTTGAAAACTCAAAATCAAACACAGCTTGTCACGGTTTGATTTTCAGAATGAAGCTCAAGAATCTTTGAGTGTAGACCGTGTTTTCTGATTTTTCCTGAATTTTTCAAAAAGCTGTGTTTAAGCAAATTCAACCTGAGTTTTCTAACTGCTCTTTTCTCGTGTGTTGTGTGTCTACTGGAAGAGAAAAAGCTAAGGTTTTTAAACACAAAAACCAACGGTCATAAGCCACAGAATCAGCTAAGTATAGAAAACGATTTTCAATCAGGAAATGTTCTCCTACGGCTAGTGATAAAATTTTGCCAAAATGTAAGGGATTTGATATCTTAAAAGATAACCTTTATCTTCCCATAACCGTGAGGTGGATTCAAAAAAGCAACCAGAAATTTTCAGCTTTTAAAACTTTACCATATCCGAAAATATGGTCAAAGGAAATCTTTAAGTTTTGGCAAATCTCCCAAAACTTATTTTCGAAAATCTCCCATAATAGTTTCAAGAAATATCCTTTCCAGAGAAATAGCAGTTTTGAAATTTCAAGGAAAGTAATATGAAGATCTTAGCCAACTAAAATAAATTTTCAAAGATAACCGCGTGTGGCTACTGCAGTTCAGAAACACCCTAGGCACCCTGTTCGCAGGGTTGTTCGCAACTGGTGTTCTGAAGCACTTAGCGCAAGTACCGATTCAAGAAGTGTTTAAAAATGATGTTTTCAATATTGGCATATTAACAAGAGTCTAACTAAATAAAACCTATATACCCAAGACTTCTTGTTTTGAATGTCCATCTTGCCAGGATTATTGGTGTGCTCCTAGTGACACACCAGGCCACCTTGTTACTGGAGTTGTTCTTCCTTGTAGAGTCCAGGAACATACTTTCAATCAAAGGTCGAGATGGTGTCTTGGACTTAATTATAGAATCACCAAGAAAAACATGTTTTGAAAGACTTTGTTCTCACATGTAGCAAGACCAGTTAGTATAATAAAGAACATAAACACCAGTTAGGCCTGTTTGGATACCGTGTTTGGAGCAACATTACTAGGACAAATTTTTACATACACTTGGATTTGTTATCATCAAAACTAAATATAATAACTCAACGGAAGTGTTGATGACAAGTTAGTAGTAGGTACTTCGAGATTGTTTTCTTGACCAAAAGTCCTTCTAACTGATACCCTTATTTTTACGTAATTCTTCATTCGCTAGATTAACTAAGCGGGAACTCGTGCATATCAATATAGGTGACTGTGATGGTCTTACTGATTGTTGTCTAAGGTTATTCAAAGCCATCTTGACATGTGTGTCATTGATACCTAGATGAGGCCTTAACTTGGACTGCCACCTACACGGAGAGCCTTCCCTTCCTTCCAACACGTAACCACTGCTACTCACTAATCGGCTAAGCATTATGCCTATCGGGGCATGGAACGCCATTCCCTTATGTAAGAATAATAGTGTCCTGACTATATCAACCCAAACACACCTAGAATGGGGATGAAAGGAAGAACCTAGTAGACTTCGGAATTGTTAAACCACATGCATCACCTCGTTACTTCCTAGGATGACAATTTATGCCTTCCCAACACCTTCTTAAGCACAAGCACCACGTGTAGAAGTAAGAATGCTCCAAGTAGAAAGTAGAACCTTCCCATCTGTACTAGGAGTTCCTCAGACCTCCACAGTCCCCTTTTCAAGACAACATGTGGCAAAACCTCAATGTAGTGCTGTAAGACCAATAATACCGTTGTTCTTACCCCTGTTGGTTGATTGGGCGTCAACTCCAAATAGTTTGGACAAACCTCAAGGTACAACCTCGACCTCTAGAATTTAGAAGAGGGTTGCATTCATGTACGCTTTCATAGATGCCTTTCGTGAGACCATAGGAGTACCTATAGATAGGATTGTGTATGTGGCCATTGATGTGTTTGCAATCAAGTGCCAACAAAGTGAGTTTTTGTATTGCTTGACTTGAAATCCATGTTTTAGAATGAGACTACTAGTGCATGACCTTAAGATGTCACTGTACCGAATGTCATGCCTTTAGATGCTCACTTATAGTTGCATCTGCATAGAATTATTTCTTGCCATACGAACTGAGTCTAGATTGTCGAAAATCTTTGTTCCTTTTTCAAAACAAACTCGATATAGTTTTCCACGCCAACTCAGTTGCCCCTCTTCGAAGCGATTTTCCCTCGGCGCCTAAAGAGAGTGAGTAGACGCTTGAAGAGGACAGGCGAGGAGGAGACTGGATACCATAAAGCATTTCCTTTCGATTTAAAAGAGGTAGTGTTTGCAAAATGAAACCTTTTGAAAACCGATCGCGTAGATCCTACTTGTGTGCGTGCATTCTAGGAAAGACTGAACTTAGATTTAGAATTTCGAGGACGAAATTCTTTTAAGGGGTGAAGAGTGTGAGACACCACATTTTCGTTTTCCGTCAAGCTAACTAAATTTTCCTTTTTACGTTCTAAATTCGTATTTTTAGCAACTTATGAGTTAAATTATTATCGATGTGCTTATGGGAACCCATAATTTTACTAAAAAGAATTATTATTGCTACTATTGATTTTAAAGTTAATTCGTGCTATTTGTGCGTCTAAACTATATCGATAGTTTAATTTAGTCGTTATTCGATTTATTTAGTCACTTCCCGAATGCGAGTAGGTTGTTAACCTTAGAATTAGTTTCGAGGTTTATTAAAATCGAACCTTGACATATTTGAGAACGAATAGTCGATAGAAGGCCGTATCA
>JAKOGI010000442.1:569276-595016 GCA_029747015.1 Carnegiea gigantea | reverse complement strand
TATATAAGGGCTGCGTACCTTATTTTCTGTTAAGCTGTTCATCATGCCTATTTACGTTATAAAAACCGTATTTTATTGGCGATATGGACGAAAATTATTTTCTAAGTGCCTATGTGAACATTAATTTTATTAAAAAGGATGTTATTGTCACTATTATTATTATTAATATTATTATTAGTTTTGAAAATCTTTCAATGATTTTTAATAAGCGCGATTAACGGTTATTAGCGAATACTAATTTAAGTAGGAAGCCGAATATGATTAGGTTGTCAGCCTTAGATATAGTTCGACGTTTATTAAATCGAACCTGACTGTATTTGGGACTAAGTAATCGATGAAATGTTAAATTATCGAATTGGGTTTAGAATTTAGGTTGCGAACTAGACTAGCGGCATTGAATGTGAATCAGCTTGGGACACAAAAATAAAGTGAGGGAGGGGCGTTTTGGTAATTTTTGCAGGACACCCCCCTCTCCTTCTTCCTCACGCGCGATTCCCCCCTACGACAGACCCTCTCTCTCTTCTCTCTCTCTCAGCTGCTCGCCTTCTTCCCCTCCTCTCCTCCTCCATTAACGTGACCTCCACGCTCAAAGCCAGAAGATTTTCGCCACCTCCTACCTGCAAAACTCACCCATTCGACCTTCCCTACAAGTTAGCCATCGTTGGGCGCGAATCTGGGCAGAATTTCGAGCAAACTAAACACGTTTACGGCGGCTTTGGGCGACGAATCGGGGCACGAACACGTACCCCAGGTTTGTCCATGCGATTCTGCTCTTAGTTGCTTCAATCTTCTATAAATTGGAGTTAGAATTCGTAGTTCAAACACCCTATTTCAATCTCAAGTTAGTAAGTGAAATTGGGTTTGTGCTAGGGGCCGAATTTGGAAGTTTGGGCGTGTATTAGGCTCGAGTGGGGTCTGTTCATGCGTGGGTGAGCAAGAGCTGAAGAATTTGGAGCCGTTCGAGCCCTAAAGTCAAGCCGATCAAGCCTTCGATCGAACATCTAGCTTGGAATCGAGGTGAGGGTTCCTTTCCTCCTAAATTACTACTAATTTCAATGATTTTAACTAAATTAGTTAGCGCATGTTAATTGATGATTGAAATCAGTTGGGGAAAACCTAGAATTGAAATTGAGGAAATTATGAACATGATGTTGATTGTGGGTTAATTGGATGTTGAAACTACTGTTGGATTATTTATAGCTGGATAGTTTGGAAGTTCATTGAATTATTAATAATCAAATTATCACCTTAGTGTTATCGCTTTGTCAGTTTATTAGCCCTGAATCATGTTATGAAGTTTGAAAATGCTAAATGGGCGAATTAAGGCATTGGACAAGCATGTTGGTTTCTATTTAGGAGTTATCGCTAAATCAGTACAACTGTGTAAATTTTTGTATTGGGCTATTGTTGAGAATGTTATGCTTATACATGATGGTTTTATGAATTATTGGTTTGTACATGTCAATATTGAACAGAGCTTGGTAGTTGGATGGTTTGAGGTGGAACTATTGAGTGGTTTGAGGTTCTTGTGGTCGGTGTTGTATGAGGAGGGAGATAGGGTTGTGAATTGCCGCAATCGTGTGGATTGCGAGGCCATGTGTGGCTTCATGAGTTGTGATATGAAGTGTATAAATGTGCTATGTGTAAACTCCTCTCCCCCTCAATGTGCTATGTGGCCGATTCTTCCTAAAAGTTAATACATCTTTAAAAGAGAAAAGGACCATTTAGAAAGCTTGTTTTTATGATTTCGAATGCTTCTAAGTGCCTACCAATTACCTGTTAATTGATTAAGATGTTTGTGGCCTAAAGGATATCCTAAATCGTTGAACTATTTAGTTAGTGACTCGCCGGAATAGTCGATAGGTTTAGGAAGTTTAAAAGTGAACTAAAAGTGAATTTGAAAATGTTTAAAGCATTGATTTGTTATAACTCATCCTCGTGTTTAAAGAAATTTAAACGACCCGAAAAAGAGCACCTTAAGGTACTAATCATGAAACTTAGCTTATTTGCATGTTATTTGCTTACTTAAGTTTCTATTGAGTTTCGATTAAAGAGCTAGTAAGTCCATAATGACTTTAAGAGTCATTTTTGTTGAAAATATAGAAAGAAATCTTAAATCGCCTTATAAACGAGCCAAGTACTTTAAGTTTTTGAATAGTAGCGAGTTTGGGAACGTTTTAAGCCTTTAGTTTATTTATACACCCTTCTTGAGTTTTACAAGGGATTGAAGCGAGCTATAGAATGACAACTGAATTTTTGTTATGAATCTAATTTGAGTTACACGCTAACTAATTATTTTGAGTTAAGTTTTGAATAATAATGAGCTTGAAAGTGATTGAAGATCTTAATTTGCTTAAGCACCTCTCTTTGAGTTAAAAAGAAATTTTCAAACAAACCCAGCTTGCGTTTATTGCTAACTAAGTATTTAAGTCCCAACTGGGTTTTGATTTCGAACTTAGTTTGAATTAAACGTTAACTAAGCACGTTATGTCTCAAACGAGTTTTGATCTACGATTTGGCAAACGTATTACATGTAAAAGAAGCTTTTTTACCTAAAAAGTGAAGCCGATTTATGAGTTAGCAATCGTTTTACATTTGTAAGAAGTTTTTAAGTTGAAAACGAAGTTGTTTTACGATTTTGCAACCATATTACATTTATATGTAGCTTCTAAGTTGAAAACGAAATCGTTTTACGATTTAGTAAACTTAATACGCCTATACGCAGCTTCTAAGTTGAAAACGAAGTCGTTTTATGATTTAGCAACCTTATTACGTTTATACGAAGCTTTTATACTAGAAACGGAGTCGTTTTACGATTTAGTAAACTTATTACGTTCGTACAAAGCATTTAAGTTAGAAACTAAGTCGTTTTACGATTCAGTAAATGTATTACATTTATAAGCAGCTTTTAAATTTAAAGCAAAGTCTGTTTAGGTATTAACAAGCTTACTACACTTTTAAGAAGCTTTTAAGTTTCAAAGGAAGTTGATTTACATGTTAGTAAACTTATCACGTCTATATGAAGCTTTTAAGTCATTTACGAAGTCGATTTATATGTTAACAAACATATTACGTTTATACGAAACTTTTAAAGTTAAAAGTAAAGTCATTTTACGAGTTAGTACATTTATAAGAAGTTTTGAAATGAAAAACGAAATGAGCTATAAGCATTTAGAAAGATTATAGTCGTTTGTTAAAAAGTAAGTTTTCGACAAAGTAAGCATTTAAAAAAGAGAAATGAAATGCGATCTTAAAGGCTAAGAAAGTGCTAGGCAATTGGCTAGAGGGTAGAAACTGGACTCAAGATATGAATTATCTTGGTGTGAGCTGTTCCTGAAAACTGGACGCAAAGATGGCGTTAAAGAAATGTTAGGAACTGGACTTAAGATACGAATTATCTTGGTGTGAGCTGTTTCTTGGAGTTAGATTCAAGATATGAATTATCTTGGTGTGAGCTGTTCCCTAGATAAGTTATGATGTGTGACGCGTAAGAAAACCTTAAGGGGGGCTGGACTCAGGATATGATTATCTTGGTGTCAGCTGTTGCCCCACAGAGGGCAGTATCGAGGTTAGAGTTGCTCTACTAAGACGCATTTTGGCCAAAAGATAAGCACGTATACCCTGGGGATAACGTAGATTAAGAGTGACAATCTCACTTAGGGGCGGTGTTGACCTCCCTAGCCAGCATAATAAGATGTTTTTATGCTATGAGTAAGTTTCTAATAAGTTGGAAAAGGAGTTTCTTTTAGAGAATATGAGCCTCAAGAGGCTGAGTAAAGTGTTTTTGAGAATAGAAAGAAAGCTTTCAAATGTGCACCTCTTGTTCATCTTTTATGAAAGGATTTCCAAGTATAGTCAAATGAAGCTTCAAATGTTGCATTATTAGTTTCAATGTGCATATTCTATGAAAGTATGTTCTTGACAAGTCTTTCTTACCAGTTTAGATGTTTGGAGTACTTTAAGAAAGAATTATAAGCTTTAAAGTAGTTTGTGTGGATTATAAGCCATTCTTAGTATTTATCAAGAGTCATTATGTTTTCAAAAGTGAGTTTGAAGACCTTTGTATTCAGTCCTTGTTGTATACTTGTTTATGTGTCTGAATGCCTGCTAGTAGGGAAGTTTGGTCATTGAGGGCCTATAATTGACTTGAGTGGTTAGAATGAAGTTTAAGGAGGGTAATCTTTCCTTGGGCTCTATGATTGCCTAATATGATAGTAAAGTATGAATGCGTGGCATGTGGCTATTATTAGTATTATTGTCTCCAACTATTTTGGGTTTTAAGGAACAGAGGAATTCTCGCTGAACATGTGGTTGCTCATCCCATTATTCTTCCCCCATTTTCCTCAGGCTTTTGTTATGACAGGTGGAAGTCAAGCTACTTACACGGAGTTAAAGTTTACCCCTAGTTGAAAAAGAGTTATGTGTGCCACATAGAAGTAGATCCATGAGTTTAACGATGCAATATAACGTATTTTTAGTTTGTAATTGTTGTAAACTAAGTTTTCTAGCTCACATAATGCATATTGCTTATGAGTCGCTTTGTATGGCCATGTGAGCCAACCATCTGATTAGTTAGATGTCTTTAGTTGAAATTAGCTGTGTTTTGGGATGTAAACCCCAGTACTCCGGTTATGTAACTGTTGAGTTGTATATTTGTTTTTCTTTCTTTATTAATGAACTTTATGGTTGGTGCACTCCAGGCAAGTGACCCGTAGAGCTATGGACTCCGGCGTGTAGCCGTTGAGCTTATTTTGGAAGTTTTATATGTTTCCATTTAACGCAGGGATTTGTTGTAAGGCTTTTAGCCTGAAAACAGACAGTTTTTACGGAAAACTCTGTCCGTTTCACCCCAGGGATTAAGTAAGAAGTAAGAAAATGTAACGCTCCTAACCCTAGGGGCTGGGGTGTTACATTGATGGTATCAGAGCAAAGGTCCTGCGACCATAGGCCGCGACCTAAGTCTTGCATTTTATCTAGTTGTCTAGGAATACTTTTGTGATTATGTGACATATGCCTCCTTTGAGTGCAAGTGTGCCTTATAGTATAGACACTTGTGACATATGTGTGGCTCGAGTAAGTCGATTGACTAAGAGGGGCAAGTTATGCATTAGTATAAGAGTTAAGCAGCTCCTCCCACCTTGAAGTGACGTTGTTAGTGCATCTTGATGCAAATATGTTCCTAAGGTGCCAGTTGACTTGAGTGATTGACTTTTGTGTGATCCGCTTAAGCCAATCGGATAAATGTGGGCCGTATGTTAGAATGTAAACCCTTTTAGTTTATTTTTCTTAAATTATGAACTACTAGGATGATGAGATCTTCCGTGACTCCTAAGTCACGCTATCAGTGTTCAACGAAATAAGTGCAGTTGGTGCTAACCAAGCGCTATAGATTCACTAGTTTGTGTAAGCATACACGTGTATTTCCTTTGGATAAGATGTAATATGCGCGTATGACCATATAAAGGTTGAACTGAACTAGACTTGGGGCTATTCATAACAACTCTCGCCATTTGCGAATCATTTCATTAACCAAGGAAGTTCATCCTAGTTGAAATTAGAACTAAGTGATTCCTTGTGTAATTATGTGACAGATGCCTCCTCACTGTAAACTCATACCAGAACCAACTGCCATGGAGATGATATGTCAGTTTAATAAGCTTAAGCCTCCTAAGTTTGAAGGTGGAGCTGACCCTATGGTATACGAGGAGTTGCTTCGGGGAATGGAAAACTTATTTGAGGTCATGGAATGCCCTGAGAGGTTCAAGGTGCACCTAGCCGCTTACCAATTTGAAAAAGAAGCTGAATTTTGGTGGGGAAGGGTAGGTGAACCGGTGTTAACGTGGAACCAATTGAAAGCCTTAATGGACGCTCAATATTACCCTCGAGACGTAAGAAGGGTTAAAGAACGAGAGTTTTTATGCTTGGAACAAGGAGGAATGAGCGTAATGGAATATGCGGCAAAGTTCAATGAGCTAAGCCGATTTGCTCCAAATCAGGTAGCCACCGAAGAAATGAGAATGAACCACTTCGAACAGGGATTAAAAAGAGAAATAAAGTAGATAATAGCAGGGTACACATATACCAACTTTCAAGAAATGTACCAGATGGCTGTGAAGGCAGCCCGCATCATAGATGAGACTAAGATTGAAAACAAAGAAAAAGGTTGAGCAAAGAGGGAAATTGGCCCTGGAGAACCCAATTCCTAAGGAAGCAAAAACTTTAGAGGTTTAAATCTGAGATAAAATAAGATAAGGGAAAGTAAGCCGCCCAATGGAAACCAAGGAAAACCTGTGGCAAGTGTGGACGTCAGCACTCTGGCCCATGCAGAAGCTCTACCGGCTCATGTTTTGAATGTGGTGATATGGGTCACAAAGCCACTAATTGCCCAAGGGTCACATGGAATAGTCGAGGTCACACTCAGAGATCCAAAACAGGAATCAAGCCGGTGGCACAACGAGATCGCCTGGCCATTGGCATTCCCTCAGGGGACAGTAAAAGCAACTAGAAGCCACAAACTGACAGTCGAAGGCTTAGCTAGAAGGGAAAAGAGACTTGGGAACCTGCCAACGCAAGGTCAAGTATTCTCTTGATAACCAACTTTATGTGCCCATTCTGTCATTCTAGTACTGCTCGCCTGCTTGTCATTCTTGAATTACAAAGGAACTTGTTAGTAAACCTCATGAGATGCGTATGCAACATTTCATGATCTCTTCCTTAAAAACTATCTACTATACCGATCATACTTGTTGAGATCGAGTTGTTATAGTGCGAGGAAGAGCGCTCCCTGATGATCTGGTTTGAGTAGGAATCCAAGGATGGGATGCTATGGTGAAGGCAGAATGAACAACTAAGCATAAAGTGGCTTGGATTGTGAAAGGATTGTGGGTGAAGTACCCCATTTATTTCCTTCAAGTAAGCAATTTCGAGGACAAAATTCTTTTAAGGGGGGGAGTGTAAGGCCCGCGTGCCTTATTTTCTGTTAAGCTGTTTATCACGCCTTTTTACGTTATAAAAACCGTATTTTACTAGCGATATGGATGAAAATTATTTTCTAAGTGCCTATATGAACGTTAATTTTATTAAAAAGGATGTTATTGTCACTGATTATTATTATTAATATTATTATTAGTTTTGAAAATCTTTTAATGATTTTTAATAAGTGCTATTAACGGTTATTAGCGAGTACTAATTCAAATAGGAAACCGAACACGATTACGTTGTCAGCCTTAGATATAGTTCGATGTTTATTAAATCGAACATGACTGTATTTGGGATCAAGTAATTGATGAAACGTCAAATTATCGAATTGGGTTTAGAATTTGCGTTACGAACTAGATTAGCGGCATTGAATGTGAATCAGCTTGGGACACAAAAATAAAGGGAGGGAGGGGCATTTTGGTAATTTGGGAGAGACACCCCCTCTCCTTCTTCCTCACGTGTGACCCCCCCACGGAAGACACTCTCTTTCTCCTCTCTCTCTCTCTCCTACCCGCCTTCTTCCCCTCCTCTCCTCCTCCATTAACGTGACCTTCAAGCTCAAAGCCAGAAGATTTTCGCCACCTCCTACCCACAAAACTCACCCATTCGACCTCCCTTACAAGTTAACCACCGTTGGGCGCGAATCTGGGCAGAATTTCGAGTAAACCAAATGCGTTTACGGCGGCTCTGGGCGACGAATCGGGGCCCGAATGCATACCCCCGGTATGTCCATGCGATTCAGCTCTTAGTTGCTTCAATCTTCTATAAATTGGAGTTAGAATTCGCACTTCAAGCACCCCATTTCAATCTCAAGCTAGTAAGTGAAATTGGGTTTGTGTTAGGGTTTGAATTTGGAAGTTTGGGCGTGTATTAGGCTCGAGTGGGGTCTGTTCGTGTGTGGGTAAGCAAGAGCCGAAGAATTTGGAGTCGTTCGGGCCCTAAAGTCAAGCCGATCAAGCCTTCGATCGAACACCTAGCTTGGAATCGAGGTGAGGGTTCCTTTCCTCCTAAATTACTACTAATTTCAATGATTTTAACTAAATTAATAAGCGCATGTTAATTGAGGATTGAAATCAGTTGGGGTAAACCTAGAATTGAAATTGAGAAAATTATGAACATGATGTTCATCGTGGGTTAATTGGATGTTGAAACTGCTGTTGGATTATTTATAGCTAGACAATTTGGAAGTTCATTGAATTATTAATAATCAGATTATCACCTTAGTGTTATCGCTTTGTCATTTTATTAGCCCTGAATCATGTTATGAAGTTTAAAAATACTAAATGGGTGAATTAAGGCATTAGACATGCATGTTGGTTCTTGTTTAGGAGTTATCGCTAAATTAGTACAACTGCGTAAAGTTCTATATTGGGCTATTGTTGAGAATGTTATGCTTATACATGATGGTTTTACGAATTACTGGTTTGTACATGTCAATATTGAATCGAGCTTGGTAGTTGGATGGTTTAAGGAGGAACTATTGAGTGGTTTGAGGTTCTTGTGGTCGTTGCTTTGTGAGGAGGGAGATAGGGTTATGAATTGCCACAATCGTGTGGATTGCGAGGCCATGCATGGCTTAATGAGTTGTGATATGAAGTGTGTGAATGTGCTATGTGTAAACTCCTCTCCCCCTCAATGTGCTATGTGGCCAATTCTTCCTAAAAGTTAATACGTCTTTAAAAGAGAAAAGGTGTAACACCCCCAGCCCCTACGCCGGAAGCGTTAAGTTTTCTTAACTTCTTACGTAAATTTCTGGGGCGAAATGGACAGAGTTTCCCCTAAAAACTGACCGTTTCTAGGCTAAAAGCCTTACAATAAGTCCCTGTAATTAACGAAAGCGCAAAACATTAAAAGAA
This sequence comes from Carnegiea gigantea, assembly GCA_029747015.1. Taxonomy (NCBI): domain Eukaryota; kingdom Viridiplantae; phylum Streptophyta; class Magnoliopsida; order Caryophyllales; family Cactaceae; genus Carnegiea; species Carnegiea gigantea. Next base: position 586,182 of record JAKOGI010000442.1, on the reverse strand, counting down.
ACTCAACGGCCACACGCCGGAGTTCATAACTCAATGAGTCACCCGTACGGAGTACACCAAACAGAGTAGTTCATTAATAAGGAATAAATGAAAGATACAACTCAACGGTTCACACAACCGGAGTATTGGGGTTTACATCCCCAAACATAACTAACTTTAAAAGAGAAGACATCTAACTATTTAAACGGTTGGCTCACACGGCCATACAGAGTGACTCATAAACAATATGCACTGCATGAACTTAGAATACCTATTTACAAACATTTACAACTAAGAATACTTTACATGACTTCATTAAGAACATAAGTAGGCACATAAGACTCTTTTTCAATCAAGGCCAAACTTCAACTCCGCATAAGAGGCTTGACTTTCACCTGTCACAAAGAAAACCTGGGGAAAAGGGGAACGAGTAGTGGGATGAGCAACCACACGCTCAGTGAGTGTCCCCCGACCCCTTAAAACCAAAACCGTTGTAGGCAATAATATCTTTACTAATCACGTATCATGTATCCATACTTTACTATTATATTAGGCGTTCGTAAAATTCTTATGGAAGCATTACTAACCATAAACTTTACTTTAAGCACTTAAACACATTTGTAGGTCTCTAAATGACCAAACTTCTTTACTAACGAGAAGTTAAACACTTAAACAAGTCATGAGGCTAAGCACAAAGACTTTCTTTTCATAACACAACTTCTTAGCCTTCTATTCCAACTATGCATGAAACCCTATCCATATGATGTGCACATAAGGTTATCTCTTTTTATATTCATACTTTTCTAGGCATTTCATCCATATGATGTGCATAAGGCATACATATTTCAAGTTTCAATCAAATCTCATTCATAAGGTATGGATGAAATATGCTCATAAGACTTTCTTTTCGTATTCGTATCTTACTTAGTATCTCATTCATGAGCTACGCTTAGAACATGCACATGTCATACACAGGAAGCTTTCTTTCTTTTTACGGAAAACATTTCATTTAGCCTCTTGAGGCTCATAAAAACACTTCTCTTAGCTTTTTGAGGCTCATATTCTTTTGAAGAATCTCTTTCATCTTGGTCTCTTAATGACCCTTAAAAACCTTCTTTCTGAAATACTTAAAAAGGAGAAACGCCAACTGCTTTTCGTACTTATTAGAAACTTATTCATAGCATATAAATATCTTGTTATGCTGGCTAAGTGAGATTATAACTCATAACTTATGTTATCTCCGGGGTATACGTATTTAACTTTTGGCCAAAACGCATCTTAGTAGAGCAACTCTAACCTCGATACTGTCCTCTGCGGGGCAACAGCTCATGCCAGGATAATGATATCCCGAGTCCAGTTCCTCTCAAGGTTTTCTTATGCGTCACACATCATAACTTATCTAGGGAACAGCTCACACCAAGATAATTCATATCTTGAGTCCAATTCCCAGGAACAGCTCACACCAAGATACCTCGTATCTTGAGTCCAGTTCCTAATTTGTCTTTAGGGAAAAACAGCTCACGCCAAGCTAATTCATATTTTGCGTCCAGTTTCCAGGAACAGCTCACACCAAGATACCTCGTATCTTGAGTCCAGTTCCTAACTTACCTCAGGGGAAACAGCTCACGCCCTTTTGCATCCAGTTTCCGCCCTCTGGCCAACTTCTCAGCACATTTTTAGTCTTTAAGGACATATTTCATTTCTCTGTTTCAAGTGCTTACTTGTTGAAAACTCGCTTTTTAAACAAAACGACCATAATTTTTCTAAATGCTTATAGGTCACTTTGTTTTTAATTTAAAACTTCTTATAAACGTACTAACTCGTAAAACAACTTTACTTTTAACTTCAAAAGCTTCTTATAAATGTAATACATTTACTGATTCGTAAAATGACTTCATTTCTAACTTAAAAGCTTTCGAAATCATGAAAACATGCATTTAGCAATCCTTCTTAAACATGTCAGAATTTCGAAAACTATTCACTTAATGGCACGTAGCACATTGAGGGAAAAATGGGGGTTCACATGTATCACATTTAAGCACTTCGTAATCAATTGAGCACAATGAGCCACACATGGCCTCACAATCCATACGATTGCAGTTAATTCACAACCCAGGCTTCCTCCTCACAAGCACCGTACTACAAGAACCTCGAACCACTCATAGTTCTTCCTCAAACCATCCAACTACCATCTCAGTTTTCAATTTATTAATCATAACATATTATCATACTAATTTATGAAAAGGTAAGGTTTAGGTATTTTACCTGGGCAAGCAGCACCACTCGGCGGTGCATTACAGCAAGCATACGTACGCATACATACCATCACATCCACATATTAAAACTATAGCTCTTTACTTAGCAATTCAAACATGATAAGGCTCTAAGCATTTTCAAGCATGATTGGGCTGTAAGCATTTTTAAGCATGATTGGGCTCTAAGCAATTATAATTTACTTCGGAGTTAGTAAGTCATTATGGGATAGTCAAGCATATAGACGATCGTAGATTGACTAGACATTTATATACATTAATTTTAAACATGTACGATGCACTTCGAAGTTCATACTCTGGCATGAATTAATTGTATAGATTCGAATTAAAGCTAAACATACGTGCTTTACTTCGAATCAAAACTTCCAGCTTGATTTAACTAAATTGATTCGAGTCGAAACTAAACATATATGACTTAGTTCGAATTAAAATCTCAGGCATACATTAACTAAATTAATTCGATTCGAAGCTAAACGTATATAATTCGTTTCGAATTAAGAACTTGGGCATAAATAAACTACATGCATTCGAATTAACGCTAAACTTATATAATTCGTTTCGAATTAAAAACTTAGGTATGAATTAACTATATTGATTCGAATCGAAGCTAAGCATATATAATTCACTTTGAATTACAAATCTTAGGCATAAATTCACCAAATGAATCGAACCTAAACCTGTATAGCTCATTTCTTAACATTTCTAACGAATTTAGCAAACTCTAACATGACATGCCACATCAATCAGCTGAATAACATTTCCGAAAATAGTAATAGCTTAGAAGGCGAGAAACACCCACCTGAAATTGCTTAATTTCCCACTTAATTGGCAGCAACTCACGCCCTATTTTCCCTGAACTCGAACCCCAGCTCAGCTACTTACTAAATCCGAAACCCTAGTTTCGACTGAGTGGCGATTGTGGTTGATTTGGGTCGGAATTCGACTCCCAATTTATAGAGGAGGTCGTTTGGGGTGTGGACAGCTGGATTCCGGCACATGGGTGGCCGGTTTCTGGGGGGTGGACGCATGTTTTTGGGTTGTTTGGCCGTGAGAAGTGGAGGGCGACGGGGTGGTGGTGTTCGGCGGTGGTTGTCGTGGCTGAGGGGACCAGGCGCCCTTTTCTCTCGCCGGCGATAGGTGATGGTCGGCGGTGATGCCAGACATCCACCGGTGGCCCCAGAGAGAGAGAGAGAGAGAGAGAGAGCAAGCTTTGGGGGAGAGAGAGTGCGAGCAAGTAGAGAGAGAGAGAGAGAGGTGTCGGGGGTCTCGGGCCTCCGGCACCCGATTCCCCCCCTTTTCTAATTTTCTTTTTTTTTGGCTCAATTAACACAATTCAGCTGGGTTCTGGTCTCATACTCGTTAACGGATAGGCTAAGCTCGAGTTGAAATGACCTACAACTAACATTTCAACTTAAACTTTGGGGATTGACTGAGTAAAATGAAAAACGATTTTAAAAACTCGGGTTAGTATCGATTAAATAAATTTATAAATAAGTAACGTTAATAATAACATAAATCATATAGTCGTTCTTTTTGATGAAATTACTCGTTAAAAACTCACACAATTGACTCAATACTCTTATCGAAAAATAATTCAAACGTAGATTTGTAAATTTAGTAACTAAAATGGTTAGTAGTAGTAGACTGAAGGTGTGGCCCTTACACTCGTCCCCCCTTAAAAGAATTTCGTCCTCGAAATTCTAAATCGAAGCTCAGTCTTTCCTAGAACGCATCCACACAACTAGGATTTAAACGGTAGGCTTTTAAAAGGTTTCATTTTGCAGACACTACTTCTTTAAATCGAAAGAAAATGGCTTATGGTATCCAGTCTCCTCCTTACCAATCCTCTTTAAGCGTCTACTCACTCTATTTAGGCGCCGAGGGAAATCGCATTGAAGAGGGGCAAATGAGTTGGCGTGAAAAACCATATTAAGCTTATTTTAAAAAGGAACACAGATTTTAAATCCTGTATCTGAGCAACAAGTCTAGAAAACCACATCGTTTCAAACAGATCTACATTTACGCATCGATAGAAATTAGCATCTAAAAGCTTTCCCTGTGAGGAGACTTTTATCGGAACAAATCAAGGTCATCCTAAGATGGTTAACTAAGTCAAGATCATTCACCAGCATACAAAATCGAAGCATTTCAAAACTGAGCTACTTAACCAGGGAGTTTTTATTTTATAGCAAGGTAATGGATACATCACACAGCATCACTTAGCGTCACATACGAAACAAACATCCCTATATCATGAGAATATGCAAGTAAGATAACATGCTTATGCACGTAACTCTGCCCGTTTAAGACCTTATTAAAGGATCACAAGTGTATATCACGACATAGCTCTTTTAAATTGGATGATATATTTCGATTATCCCTAATTGCAACCGTACTCCACAGTTCAATGATCAAGTGATGCAGTAAGGATTTCGATATGACCACAAGTATACCAAGCACATCATTGAGTCTCATAAGGTACCTAGACAATCCCATATTCACGCGTTCACATGAGTATAGGTCTCTAAGTTTGTGAAGTACTAGCACGCATAATTGTAACATGGTAACATGCAAATGGGAGGACTCTATAACACCAATGGTAGTATTCATAACAACTAACAAAATGCAATGCTAAGGTTCGCCATGAAGATTACCAATTTACATGTGGCACTCTCAATCATGTCATCCCATGTCATACTGATCAACCAAGCCATCAAACATTTTACGTACAATCATTCGTAAACCTTAGAGTCATGCATCCAAGTATGATCATGAGTATGCTAGCATGCGATATGATTAGACATAGAATGCGCAAGGCAAGCAAGTGCGAATGCAACTCCGATGGTCACAAGATTTCTAGCTAAGTAGATGAATAAATAGTGACTTTAACAAAACATCAGAATAGGGGCACTTCAGTTCATATAAAAATTAGGCAATTCCCTTACCCCATCCTGTTGATCAACTCAAGTAGTCCATCTAACTCAATCATCTGCATAATCACACTGAAGGATGTACTAACAGTAGGAAATCCAATTACTTGGCTCTTCAGTAACATGACTTATCAAGGATTGCTCTAAAACAAGTCTAAGTAATTATATAAGCCCTTTCGAGCTTAGTATTACACATAATGTCACAACTGCTGTATCAACGACATTCACCTTAGCAAGAGGCATACAATTTCAAAGTGTGTGTCAGGCTCTCTCTACCTTGTTCTTTCTGGGTGTATTGGGGTTTGATATAGCAAGGACACTATCAATTTCACATAGGACATCAAGAACATTGTACAGGTGACAACAAGCATTGCGCTAGACGGTGAGGGTAATTTTCATGCAATAGTCAAGAGAAATACACTACTATTGCTTAATTTTTAGCCAAGCATATCGAAATCTCATTTAATTTCTTAAAACAACTCAAAATTCACATATGGGGGGTATCACCTAGTGAGATTCTTAGTCATAGAAAGCTACCTCTAATCACTTGCAAACAAATCATCATTAACACATCCGGCAATGCATACACCTTGGCATGTGGATACTTAAAAATCATTTGATTACACATAGAAAGTTACGCTCGTATGGCTAAATCCAAGCATTATTGCAAAGCAAATGCGAGTCTTCGGTTGTAACAATAAGACTCAACCAAACAATTAAAAAATCTTTAATGCGAAAGCAAAACCTTAGCTCACTAATCAGGAAGACTTTAACTTTCAAAGTCTTTAGGCTTTCATAAGGAAATAGTTTAATTACTTCTAGCTCTTTCTCTACCAACCTTTGAATACGTCTGCTCACTCCATTATGGGGCCCGAGGAGTAAATCGTACTTCAGGGGCAAAGAGGAGCTTAAAGAAAGATTTTTCAATTGTTCGAGTTTAAATCGACGTGCTTGAACTATTGATCGTCTTATCAGAACGCACGAAGAAAACAGTTATCATTCAAAACATCACTTAGCTCACACACGAACACGGAAGTGAATTGGGTTCACATCCTAACACACAACTCACATTTTATTCGATCGGTTTACTCGGATCATATAAAAGTCAATCAATGAAGTCAATTAGCACATTAGGAACATATTGCACCAATGAAGTATTCACAACGTCACTTGAAGGTGTGGGGAGAGCTATTTGACTCCTATACTAACGCATAACTCGCCACTTTTACTGAATCGACCTTCTCGAGCCATACATAAGTCGCAAATAGCCATACTATGAGCCACATGTGCACACAAAGCAGGCATGTGTCACATAACCACAAAGCGTTCCTAGGCGGCTATATGAAATGTAAGACTCAGGTCGCGGCCTATGGTCGCAGGACCTTTGCTCTGATACCATCAATTGTAACACCCCCAGCCCCTACGTCGGAAGCGTTACGTTTTCTTAACTTCTTACGTAAATTTCTGGGGCGAAACGGACAGAGTTTCCCCTAAAAACTGACCGTTTCCAGGCTAAAAGCCTTACAATAAGTCCCTGTAATCAACGGAAGCACAAAACATTAAAAGAAACTCAACGGCCACACGTCAGAGTTCATAACTCAATAAGCCACCCGCTCGGAGTACACCAAGCAGAGTAGTTTATTAATAAGGAATAAATGAAAGATACAACTCAACGGTTCACACAACCGGAGTATTGGGGTTTACATCCCCAAACATAACTAACTTTAAAGGAGAAGATGTCTAACTATTTAGATGGTTGGCTCACACGGCCATACAGAGTGACTCATAAACAATATGCACTGTATGAACCTAGAATACCTGTTTACAAACATTTACAACTAAGAATACTTTACATGACTTCATTAAGAACATAAGTAGGCACATGTGACTCTTTTTCAATCAAGGGCAAACTTTAACTCCGCATAAGAGGCCTGACTTTCACCTCTCACAAAGAAAACCTGGGGAAAAGGGGAAAGAGTAGTGGGATGAGCAACCACATGCTCAGTGAGTGCCCCCCGACCCCTTAAAACCAAAACCGTTGCAGGCAATAACATCTTTACTAATCACTTATCATATATCCATACTTTACTATCATATTAGGCATTCATAAAATTCTTATGGAAGCATTACTAACCATGAACTTTACTTTAAGCACTCAAACACATTTTTAGGTCTCTAAATGACCAAACTTCTTTACTAACGGGAAGTCAAACACTTAAACAAGTCACGAGGCTAAGCACAAATACTTTCTTTTCATAGCACAACTTCTTAGCATTCTATTCCAACTATGCATGAAACCCTATCCATATGATGTGCACATAAGGTTATCTCTGTTTATATTCATACTTTTCTAGGCATTTCATCCATATGAGGTGCATAAGGCATACATATTTCAAGTTTCAATCAAATCTCATTCATAGGGTATGGATGAAATATACTCATAAGACTTTCTTTTCACATTTGTATCTTACTTAGTATCTCAGTCATGAGCTATGCTTAGAACATGCACATGTCATACACAGGAAGCTTTCCTTCTTTTTATTGAAAACATTTCATTTAGCCTCTTGAGGCTGATAAAAACTCTTCTCTTAGCTTTTTTAGGCTCATATTCTTTTGAAGAATCTCTTTCATCATGGTCTCTTAATGACCCTTAAAAACCTTCTTTCTGAAATACTTAAAAAGGAGAAACGCCAATTGCTTTTCGTAATTATTAGAAACTTACTCATAGCATATAAAGATCTTATTGTGCTGGCTAAGTGAGATTATAACTCATAACTTACGTTATCCCCGGGGTATACGTACTTAACTTTTAGCCAAAACGCATCTTAGTAGAGCAACTCTAACCTCGATACTGTCCTCTACGGGGCAACAGCTCATGCCAGGATAATGATATCCTGAGTCCAGTTCCTCTCAAGGTTTTCTTACGCGTCACACATCATAACTTATCTAGGGAACAGCTCACACTAAGATAATTCATATCTTGAGTCCAATTCCCAGGAACAGCTCACACCAAGATACCTCGTATCTTGAGTCAAGTTCCTAACTTGTCTTTAGGGGGAAACAGCTCACGCCAGGATAATTCATACCTTGCATCTAGTTTCTAGGAACAGCTAACACCAAGATACCCCGTATCTTGAGTCCAATTCCTAACTTACTTATCTCAGGGGGAAACAGCTCACGCCCTTTTGCGACCAATTTCCGCCCTCTGGCTATCTTCTCAGCACATTTTTAGTCTTTAAGGGCACATTTCATTTCTCTGTTTCAAATGCTTACTTGTTGAAAACTCACTTTTAAAACAAAACGACCATAATCTTTTTAAATGCTTATAGGTCACTTCGTTTTTAATTTAAAAACTTCTTATAAACGTACTATCTCGTAAAACAACTTTACTTTTAACTTTAAAAGCTTCTTATAAACGTAATACATTTACTAATTCGTAAAACGAATTCATTTCTAACTTAAAAGCTTTCGAAATCATGAAAACATACATTAAGCAATCCTTCTTAAACATGTCAGAATTTCGAAAACTATTCACTTAATGGCACGTAGCATATTGAGGGAAAAATGGGGGTTTACATGTATCACATTCAAGCACTTCGTAATCAATTCAGCACAATGAACCACACATGGCCTCGCAATCCACACGATTGCGGTTAATTCACAACCCAGGCTCCCTCCTCACAAGCACCGTACCACAAGAACCTCGAACCACTCATAGTTCTTTCTCAAACCATCCAACTACCATCTCGGTTTTCAATTTATTAATCATAACATATTATCATACTAAATTATGAAAAGGTAAGGTTTAGGTACTGGCCTGGGCAAGCAGCACCACTCGGCGGTGCATTACAGCAAGCATACGTACGCATACATACCATCACATCCACATATTAAAACTATAGCTCTTTACTTAGCAATTCAAACATGATAAGGCTCTAAGCATTTTCAAGCATGATTAGGCTGTAAGCATTTTCAAGCATGATTGGGCTCTAAGCATTTATAATTTACTTCGAAGTTAGTAAGTCATTATGGGATAGTTAAGCATATAGACGATTGTAGATTGACTAAACATTTATATTTATTAATTTTAAACATGCACGATGCACTTCGAAGTTCATACTCAGGCATGAATTAATTGTATAGATTCGAATCAAAGCTAAACATACATACTTTACTTCGAGTCAAAACTTCCAGCTTGATTTAACTAAATTGATTCGAGTCGAAACTAAACATATATAACTTAGTACGAATTAAAATCTCAGGCATACATTAACTAAATTAATTTGATTCGAAGCTAAACGTATATAATTCGTTTCGAATTAAGAACTTAGGCATAAACTGACTACATGCATTCGAATTAGCGCTAAACTTATATAATTCGTTTCGAATTTAAAACTTAGGCATGAATTAACTATATTGATTCGAATCGAAGCTAAGTATATATAATTCACTTCGAATTACAAATCTCAGGCATAAATTAACCAAATGAATCGAACCTAAATATGTATAGCTCATTTCTTGGCATTTCTAACGAATTTAGCAAACTCTAACATGACATGCAACGTCAATCAGCTGAAAAATATTTCCGAAAATAGTAATAGCTTAGGAGGCGAGAAACACCCAGTTGAAATTGCTTAATTTCCCACTTAATTGGCAGCAATTCACGCTCTATTTCCCCTGAACTCAAACCCCAGCTCAGATACTTACTAAATCCGAAACCCTAGCTTCGACTGAGTGGCGATTGTGGTTGATTTGGGCCGGAATTCGACTCCCAATTTATAGAGGAGGTCGTTTGGGGTGCGGGCTGCCGGATTCCGGCACATGGGTGGCCGGTTTCTGGGGGTGGACGCATGTTTTTGGGTTGTTTGGCCGTGAGAAGTGGAGGGCGACGGGGTGGTGGTGTTCGGCGGTGGTTGTCATGGCTAAGGGGACCAGGCGCCGTTTTCTCTCGCTGGCAACATGCGGTGGTCAGCGGTGATGCTAGACGGCCACCAGTGGCCTCAAAGAGAGAGGGAGGGAGCAAGCTTTGGGGGAGAGAGAGAGCGAGCAAGTAGAGAGAGAGGGGGGTCTCGGGCCTCCGGCACCCGATCCCCCCCTTTTCTAATTTCCTTTTTTTTGGCTCAATTAACACGATTCAGCTAGGTTCTGGTCCTATACTCGTTAACGGATAGGCTAAGCTCGAGTTGAAACAACCTACAACTAACATTTTAACTTAAACTTTGGGGATTGACTGAGTAAAATGAAAAACGATTTTAAAAACTCGGGTTGGCATCAATTAAATAAATTTATAAATAAGTAATGTCAATAATAACATAAATCATATAGTCGTTCTTTTTAATGAAATTAATCATTAAAAACTCACACAACTGACTCAATACTCTTATCGAAAAATAATTCAAATGCAGATTTGTAAATTCAGCAACTAAAACAATGAGTAGCAGTAGACTGAAGGTGTGGCCCTTGCACTCATCAATGTAACACCCCCAGCCCCCTAGAGTTGGAAGCGTTACATTTTCTTAACTTCTTACTTAAATTCTGGGGTGAAACGGACAGAGTTTCGCCGAAAAACTGACCGTTTCCAGGCTAAAAGTCTTACAATAAATCCCTGCAAATTAACAGAAGCGTAAAAACACTTAAAGGAAGCTCAACAGCTACACGCCGGAGTTCATAACTTAACGAGCCACTCGCTCGGAGTACACCAACCAGGATACTTCATGAATAAAGAAGAAATGAAAGACACAACATGACGGTTCACACAACCAGAGCATTGGGGTTTACATCCCAAAACATAACTAACTTTAACCAAGAAGACATCTAACTAACTAGATGATTGGCTTATATGGCCATACAGAGTGACTCATACACAATATGTATTACATGAACTAGAATACTTGTTTACAAACATTTAAAAACTAAGAATACATTCTATAACATCACTTGTGGCGAGACTACGTCACTGTGGCACACTTGACTCTCTTTAAGCAAGGGAAGCTTTTGTTTCGACATGGCTGACTCAACTTTTTCCTGTCATAATGAAAACCTGGGGAAAAGGGGAAAGAGTAGTGGGATGAGCAACCACACGCTCAGTGAGTGTCCCCCGGCCCCTTAAAACCAAAACCGTTGCAGGCAATAGTATCTTTTCTAATCACGTATCATGTATCCATACTTTACTATTATATTAGGCATTCATAAAATTCTTATGGAAGCATTACTAACCATAAAGTTTACTTCAAGCACTCAAACACATTTCTAGGTCTCTAAATGACCAAACTTCTTTACTAACGGGAAGTCAAACACTTGAACAAGTCACAAGGCTAAGCACAAAGACTTTCTTTTCATAACACAACTTCTTAGCATTCTATTCCAACTATGCATGAAACCCTATTCACATGATGTGCACGTAAGGTTATCTCTTTTTATATTCATACTTTTCTGGGCATTTCATCCATATGAGGTGCATAAGGCATACATATTTCAAGTTTCAATCAAATCTCATTCATAGGGTATGGATGAAATATGCTCATAAAACTTTCTTTTCATATTCGTATCTTACTTAGTATCTCATTCACGAGCTATGCTTAGAGCATGCACATGTCATACACAGGAAGCTTTCCTTCTTTTTACTGAAAACATTTCATTTAGCCTCTTGAGGCTCATAAAAACTCTTCTCTTAGCTTTTTGAGGCTCATATTCTTTTGAAGAATCTCTTTCATCTTGGTCTCTTAATGACCCTTAAAAACCTTCTTCCTGAAATACTTAAAAAGGCAAAATGTCAACTGCTTTTCTTACTTATTAGAAACATACTCATAGCATATAAACATCTTATTATGCTGGCAAAGTGAGATTATAACTCACAACTTACGTTATCCCCGGGGTATATGTACTTAACTTTTGGCCAAAACGCATCATAGTAGAGCAACTCTAACCTCGATACTATCCTTTGCGGGGCAATAGCTCACACCAGGATAATCATATCCTGAATCCAATTCTCCTCAAGGTTTTCTTACGCGTCACACGTCATAACTTATATGGGGAACAGCTCAGACAAAGATAATTCATATCTTGAGTCCAATTCCCAGGAACAGCTCACACCAAGATACCTCGTATCTTGAGTCCAGTTCCTAACTTGTCTTTAGGTAGAAACAGCTCACGCCAAGATAATTCATATCTTGCGTCCAGTTTCCAGGAACAGCTCACACCAAGACACCTCGTATCTTGAGTCCAATTCCTAACTTACTTATCTCAGGGGGAAACAGCTCACGCCCTTTTTGCATCCAGTTTCCGCCCTCTGGCCAACTTCTCAGCACATTTTTAGTCTTTAAGGACATATTTCATTTCTCTGTTTCAAATGCTTACTTGTTGAAAACTCGCTTTTCAAACAAAACGACCATAATGTTTCTAAATGCTTATAGGTCACTTCGCTTTTAATTTAAAAACTTCTTATAAACGTACTAACTCGTAAAACAACTTTACTTTTAACTTTAAAAGCTTCTTATAAATGTAATACGTTTACTGATTCGTAAAATGACTTCATTTCTAACTTAAAAGCTTTAGAAATCATGAAAACATACATTTAGCAATCCTTCTTAAACATGTCAGAATTTCGAAAACTATTCACTTAATGGCACGTAGCACATTGAGGGAAAATGGGGGTTCACATGTATCACATTCAAGCACTTCGTAATCAATTCAGCACAATGAGCCACACATGACCTCGTAATCCACACGATTGCAGTTAATTCACAACCCAGGCTCCCTCCTCACAAGCACCGTGCCACAAGAACCTCGAACCACTCATAGTTCTTCCTCAAACCATCCAACTACCATCTCGGTTTTCAATTTATAAATCATAACATATTATCATGCTAATTTATGAAAAGGTAAGGTTTAGGTACTTACCTAGGCAAGCAGCACCACTCGGCGGTGCGTTACAGCAAGCATACGTACGCATATATACCATCACATCCACATATTAAAACTATAGCTCTTTACTTAGCAATTCAGACATGATAAGGCTCTAAGCATTTTCAAGCATGATTGGGTTGTAAGCATTTTTAAGCATGATTGGGCTCTAGGCATTTATAATTTACTTCGAAGTTAGTAAGTCATTATGGGATATTAAGCATATAGACGATCGTAGATTGACTAGACATTTATATACATTAATTTTAAACATGTACGATGCACTTCGAAGTTCATATTCAGGCATAAATTAATTGCATAGATTCGAATCAAAGCTAAACATACATACTTCACTTCGAATCAAAACTTCCAGCTTGATTTAACTAAATTGATTCGAGTCAAAACTAAACATATATAACTTAGTTCAAATTAAAATCTCAGGCATACATTAACTAAATTAATTTGATTCGAAGCTAAACGTATATAATTCCCTAGGCATAAATTAACTAAATTGGTTCGAATCAAAGCTAAGCACATCTAATTCACTTCGAATTAAAACCTCAGGCATAAATTAACTAAATTGATTCGAATTGACGCTAAACATATCTAATTCACTTCGAATTAAAACCTCAGGCATAAATTAACTAAATTGATTCGAATCGAAGCTAAATACATCTAATTCACTTCGAATTAAAACCTTAGGTATAAATTAACTAAATTGATTTGAATTGAAGCTAAACACATCTAATTCACTTTGAATTAAAACCTCAGGCATAAATTAACTAAATTGATTCGAATCGAGGCTAAACATATTTAATTCACTTCTTGACATTTCTAATGAATTTAGCCAACCCTAATCTGACATGCAACATGAATCTGCTGAAAAACATTTTTGAAAAATAGTAATAGCTTAGGAGGCGAGAAACACCCACCTAGGCTCCAAGCTAAAGGCTCTAATCCAAGGCTGCCGACTCGACTCTGGGGCTCGAACGACTCTCGTTTCCTCGGTTCTTGCTCACCCTCACACGAACAGGCCCCCAAACCGTGCCCCATTTGCCCAATTCGAACCCTAGTTTCAACCCAAACTCTCACTCACTGACTTGATGCTTGAAGTTGCAATTTTAAACTCGATTTAGAGGGGATTCAAAGCAATTAGAAACAGGATTGCATGGTTGAACTTTGGCTCACATCTAGGGCTTGAATCGTAGCCCAATTCAACTGAAATCGCGCTGGCTTGTCTCCGATTTTGCCCAGATTTTACATCAAAGCGTTGGTTTGAGGATGGGGAGGCGAAATCCAGGGATTTTCGAGTTGGGCTGACCGAAAATTGGGGGCTTTGGGAGCTTGATGGTCGAGTATGGTGATAGAGGAGGAAGAAAAAGATGTAGGGTAGAGAGAGGGACAAGGGCAGTGTCGGGTTACGCGTGGAATGAAGAAGAAAGCGCCGAGCACCCCTTTCTCAAAAATGCCCCTCCTCTTTCTCTTTTGTTCTAGGTTGTTCAAAAAGCTAAGAGAACAATTTTTATGAGCCTCAAGAGGCTAAATGAAATGTTTTCAGTAAAAAGAAAGCAAGCTTCCTGTGTATGACATGTGCATGTTCTAAGCATAACTCATGAATGAGATACTAAGTAAGATACGAATATGAAAAGAAAGTCTTATGAGCATATTTCATCCATACCCTATGAATGAGATTTGATTGAAACTTGAAATATGTATGCCTTATGCACCTCATATGGATGAAATGCCCAGAAAAAGTATGAATATAAAAAGAGATAACCTTATGTGCACATCATGTGAATAGGGCTTCATGCATAGTTGGAATAGAATGCTAAGAAGTTGTGTTATGAAAAGAAAGTCTTTGTGCTTAGCCTCGTGACTTGTTTGAGTGTTTGACTTCCCGTTAGTAAAGAAGTTTGGGCATTTAGAGATCTAGAAATGTGTTTGAGTGCTTAAAGTAAAGTTTGTGGTTAGTAATGCTTCCATAAGAATTTTATGAATGCCTAATATGATAGTAAAGTATGGATACATGATACATAATTAGTGAAGATATTATTGCCTGCAACGGTTTTGGTTTTAAGGGGTCGAGGGACACTCACTGAGCATGTGGTTGCTCATCCCACTACTCTTTCCCCTTTTCCCCAAGTTTTCTTTATGATAGGAAAAAGTTGAGTCAGCCATGCCGAAATAAAAGCTTCCCTTGCTTAAAGAGAGTCAAGTGTGCCACAGTGGCATAGTCTCGCTACAAGTGATGTTATAGAATGTAGTCTTAGTTTGTAAACATTTGTAAACAAGTATTCTAGTTCATGTAATACATATTGTGTATGAGTCGCTCTGTATGGCCATATGAGCCAACCATCTAATTAGTTAGATGTCTTCTTGGTTAAAGTTAGTTATGTTTTGGGATGTAAATCCCAATGCTCCGGTTGTGTGAACCGTTGTGTTGTGTCTTTCATTTCTTCTTTATTCATTAAGTATACTGGTTGGCGTACCCTGAGCAAGTGGCTCGTTGAGTTATGAACTCCGGCGTGTAGCCGTTGAGCTTCGTTTAAGTGTTTTTACGCTTCTATTGATTTGCAGGGATTTATTGTAAGGCTTTTAGTCGGGAAACAGTAAGTTTTTAGAGAAAATTCTGTCCGTTTCGCCCCAGAACTTAAGTAAGAAGTTAAAAAAAGATAACGCTTCCAGCTCTAGGGGGCAGGGGGTGTTATATTGATGGTATCAGACCCAGGTATCCCACATCGGGAGTTGAGGAGAACGAACCATGCCTTATAAGCGTAGGGAAACCTCACCCCATCGAGGCGCCTTTTGAGGACAAAACCGTGAGGGGTGCACTGGACTCAGGGTGAGCGTGCCCTGATGTGAGCTGTGTAGCCCCAAAGCAGACAATACCTCGATGGCGGGTGGTCGTGGGCTGTTACAGTGGTATCAGAGCCATGGACCTGACCTGATGTACCAGCGAGGACGTTGGGCCCCTGAGGGGGGGTGCGTAAAGGTATCCCACATCGGGAGTTGAGGAGAAAGAACCACGCCTTATAAGCGTGGGGAAACCTGAACCCATCGAGGCGCCTTTTGAGGACAAAACTGTAAGGGGTGCGCTGGACTCAGGGTGAGCGTGCCCTGGTGTGAGCTGTGTAGCCCCAAAGCGGACAATACCTCGATGACGGGTGGTCATTGGCTGTTACAAAAGGACCATTTAGAAAGCTTGTTCTTATGATTTCGAAGGCTTCTAAGTGCCTACCAAGTACCTGTTAGTTGATTAAGATGTTTGTGGCCTAAAAGAGATCCTAAATCATCAAACTATTCAGTTAGTGAGTCGACTGAATAGTCGATAGGTTTAGCAAGTTTAAAAGTGAACTAAAAGTGAATTTGAAAATGCTTAAAGCATTGGGTTGTTATAACTCCTCCTTGTGTTTAAAGGAATTTAAACGACCCGAAGAAGAGCACCTTAAGGTACTAATCATAAAACTTAGCTTATTTGCATGTTATTTGCTTACTTAAGTTTCTATTGTGTTTCAATTAAAGAGCTAGTGAGTCCATAATGACTTTAAGAATCATTTGTGTTGAAAATACAGAAAGAAACCTTAAATCGCCTTATAAACGAGCCAAGAACTTTTAGTTTTTGAATAGTAGCAAGTTTAGGAACATTTTAGGCCTTTAGTTTATTTATACACCCTTCTTGAGTTTTAAAAGGAATTGAAGCGAGCTATAGAATGACAACTGAAGTTTTATTACGAATCTAATTTGAGTTACACACTAACTAATTATTTTGAGTTAAGTTTTGAATAATAATGAGCTTGAAAGCGATCGGAGGTCTTAATTTGC